>OZ023169.1:2683011-2780516 GCA_963678695.2 Diplodus puntazzo | reverse complement strand
CCGCATACTGGAAATCATTTATTTTAACCAAAATCAATAAAAAGAACACATTAAGACACAGATCTGCTTTCGAAACCTTAATTTTCAATCATGGACCCAGTTCAACATGTGCATACGTAAAGTCATATCGCATTAATGACAGGTGTAAAAATTAAAAAAGTTATTACAGATTTGAATTAAATCTTCATGAATCTTGTTCACAGATGAACAAATTATATATGATGATTATTCTTGATTAAAGTATTTGTTGCAGCTTCTCTGTAGGGAGATTTTGTAGTCGTGGAATGTCCGCCTTGAGCAGAAACAAGATAATTCCTCCTCAAAATGAATCGGGCAAGCCATGAATAGGCTTTAGCCAGCAATGGTGAATGGTCAGCAGTGACAGGAACAACCCCACCATCAGAGACTAGAAGAGCTAAATGTCGTGCTTTACATCAGAATCTGAAATACTTTAAAAATCCCAGGGGGAAATTATCTTTATTTTTATTAATTAATTAATTAATTTTTAAATTATTTAAATTAATATATAAAGACTTTAACTATTAATATATAATGGTCAGCTGTGACCTGAATATCATAGTCAGGTCATTCCAGAATTGGAGGACATTTGGGCTTCAGACATTCTACTTGACAATTTTATGTTACATATAATTAAGTTAAGCTTTTTCTCACAAATCTCTAAAGTGAGACATTCAAGCAAGGGTTAGATGTGGGAAAATGTTATAAAAATATGAAAGATATAAGAGAGGACATGCCTTTGCTCTACCCATGCTGTTGGGAAACTGTTTGATGTGTCACTTCCAGTCTATCATGTGGCTAACCCTTTTCTTCTTCTTTTACCATGCTAAAAAGTTTAAGGTAACAGGGTTGCATGCAAGTTGTGGGACACACGTTTTTTGCATGATAATACTTACTTAAAACATTATGTCTTATTAAAAAGACAGTTTTTATTGGAGTTCAATTTGGTCACCAAGGGTGTGGGACAAGAGAAAAGTAGCATATTAGGGGGTACTCCAGACTTATTTGGTATTTTTAAAAAATATTTTCAAATTATTTTTTCTTCCAGTTTATTTAGAGTTAGTCTCTGGACAAGTAAATGTTACACCACAACTGCATGATTTTGTATTTTGTAAATGTATTATTTAAAATTTCATGGATGGGACGTAAAATGTCCTCCAATGTTGGAATGGCCCAGTCAGCAATAGCTTGAAGACATCAATGCCCAAGTTTAGATTTAAAAGCTGTAGACAGCAATGGCAAACAGTCAGCAGTGACCTAAATAGCAAAAAATTTAACAATATGATACATTCAAATCAACACATTCTATTTCTGGATTACTCACCAAACTTTAGACCGATTTATAGCTATATCTAGGATGGAAGTGCTCATTCTTACATGCATCATGATGTACAAGCAAAGGGGAGTTGATTGAAAACAGTCTGCAAGGTTTTAGAACATACCCTTCTTGTACAGAGGAATTTAGAAAACCAGGCCCATCCTTAAAAGCCTGTTACCCGTGTCGTCGAGGTAAATCAAGACCCAGTTGCTATTTTAGAATTACAGCAATCTTCCTCATCCCTTGAGTTGAGGTAAAGAATGGCTGTTAAACTAGTTCATTGTTCCAAGTATGCTAGTTGTGGAAAATCAACCCCGGGCGCTATTCTAGACTTTACAGGAAAGATCTCCTCCTGGCACAGGAAGACCCTAGTACTGTGACGACAATGTTTAATTTGGAAAAGTGTATCTGAGAACTGGTAAATATGCAGCCTATCCCAATATGTGTGAGACCCATAAGAAAAGACTAATCAGAACATTAAGCGGTGAGGAAATAAACCGATGCAGAGCTTTGAAAGAAAACATGATACTCTTCAGCTGAGTTAGTTGCCCAATGACTAAAATGTTACTACATGGACTTAAAACAAAGAAATCTGTCCAACTGTAACTGATAAAACCGTCGATGTTTTCTAAATCTGCCCACATGTCCAAAACTTCTGGTAGGAGTTTCATGAGCAAGAGATTTGAGATCCTCAGGCTCAGCATCCCCTCATCCATTATCACTGCTGTACTTGGTGAAATATGCACATCTAAATATTTAACCTTATATGAGTTTGAAGTCAACTGATTCATCAGGAAAGCTAATATAGAAGAAGATACATCAGTACTTTTATTCTTTAGAATTGTTTTTACAGGGTTTTGTGAGATTACTCTTAATATACATCCAAGAAAAATACACATTGGAACTGCATCATCAAATCTACAGTATCTCAATTTAATATTCTATTAGAGAGTTAGGTTGGATCCCAATATATTCTTTATTATTGCTGTATGTCTCTTTAAGTTGAATTCTTTCATTTATTTATTTTTAATTTAAACTTATATCAAGTCTGGAGGAAAATTAAAATTTGGGGTGTATATATTTGTATAATAACTTATTAGTGGTCCGTCTGTCATCTTTGTCTTTTATCTTTCTGCTTAAGTTTAAAACAATATATTTTTTAAATAGACAACATTGTTTAAGATAGCACAACGTCATACTGCATATGCTGATGACATGCTCTTTTATTTCCCCAATGATTTCAAACTATATTTTCATTGTGATACATTAATTTCAGTCACATACTTTTTCTTTACGAAGCCCGATATCACAAATCATAACTTAACCTCACATGCTGTTACAATCTGCAGAGCATGAATCAATAATAATCATGATATTAAGTTGGTGTGATGACAGAAGACAGAAAGAGGTGCAAATAAAGAGAGAAACAGCAAAAGTAACAAGTGAAACTACTCGATCCACTGAAAAGAGAGAGATTCATAAAGTTTATATGAGCTCAACTAAACTCCATCCTGTTGGCTGCAGCAGAGGAGCTTCTAGTTCTGTTGGTCTTCCTCAGATTGGATCAAACTGATCTTGAATGTTTCACTTCCCTCTCTGAGCTCAGTAACCATGGCAACAGACAGGCATCACTGCTGAACCATGACGACAGACAGGTTTCAGTACTAAAAATAAAAAAGTTAAAGGTTGCATTGTGTTCCTCTGACGTATTTATGTTAAAAACCCAAATTCACAAAGAAATTAACAATGGCATGCTGCTGAATAATGATCTAATCAAGTGATTGGTCCATTGATAAACAGCATCATGAGAGTAATCCAAGACAGACTACATTTTGAAAAACATGTTTTTCAGAAGAATGAATTCAGAATCATTTAAAATTGGTATAAAGGTTTCTTGTCAATACTTTTTTAAGGTGATTGATCCATTGATAACCAGCATGATGAGAGTAATCCAAGTCCCTGTTAGAGTCAGTCAGAGCATTTCCATAGAGAGCCACTTTGCATCAGCAGCAGCATGCTCCAGTGCTCTTGGAGAGTTTATAGTCCTGAGAGTTGAACACTGGATGACTGACAGCTGTCCTTCATGACAACAGAAGACACAGAAATCCTCCTCATCAAAAACATGACTTTGATCTGCGTCCTCATCTGGACTCTCCTCTGCTGCTGCTTCACAGGTAAAGTCCAGAGAATCAAACTCCTCTCCTCTATCAACATCCGTCCCTCTGAAATGAAGCCCACAAAACCATGACGCTGCTTTATGTTTTTGTCTCTGTGTCCTCAGAGTCCAGAGGTCAGATCACAGTGACTCAGCCTGGAGCAGTGAGCTCTGCTCTGGGAGGCTCCGTCACCATCAACTGTAGGACCAGTCAGGATGTTCGTGTTTGGAACAGCTACCACCTTTTAGCCTGGTACCAACAGAGAGATGGAGAAACTCCTAAACTTCTCATTTACTGGGCTAGCAATCGAGCATCAGGGATTCCAGGTCGTTTTACAGGCAGTGGATCAAACTCTGCCTTCACTCTGACCATCAGTGGAGTTCAGGCTGAAGATGCAGCAGTTTACTACTGTGGGAGTGAACATGTCATCAACAGTCAGAGTGTGTTCACACAGTGAAAAACCGTCGTACAAAAACCTCCCTCAGTCAGACTGAACAGAAACTGAACTGACTGCTGCAGCTGGAAGCTACTGCAGAGACTGATACACTTCACTGAGGACACACACACACACACACACACTATTACCACTATTATCACTTACATCAGGCAGGTCCAAACTATTCCACAAAGGGCCGGTGTGGCTGCAGGTTTTCTTTTCAACCAAGCAGCAGCACCTGACCTGACTCATTTAATCAACTGATCACAGTCTTCAGAAGGGTAATTGGTCAAACTGTGTGCTCTTCACTAGTTGGAACAAAAACCTGCAGCCACACCGGCCCTTTGTGGAATAGTTTGGACATGCCTGACTTATACTCATTAACAAATGTGTGTGTACCTCAAATCACATTTCAGATACAGTCAATCAGTAGAGACAGGTGAATTAAGTAAAGATAATAGGTTATTACAGTCTGAAGATTGAAAATATTAACATGTGCTATGTTCTGATTAAGTCTTGACAAAAAGTATTTGGTGCATCAACTCTGCAGGGAGATTTTGTAATAAATGAACAATTGTCCTGAGCAGCAGCAGATAATTCCTCCACAAAATAAGAGGGCCAGGCATCCCAAAAAACACAGACACTGTTTCATCCAAGCAGGCTCACTAACCAAGCAGGAATGAAACAAGCCATGAATATTTAAACAGAAATGTTATAATCTGCTATGAGATGAAACAACGTAGAAAGCGTCACAACAAAAACTTTCAAATGTTGAACTAATATGTTTTAGTCAGCCATAGTGAATGATCAGGAGTGACCTTAATAACTTCACCATCAATGGCTAGAGAGGAGAAATGCCTTGCTCAACATTAAAATACCTCAGACAGCAATGGCAAATGGTCAGCAATGACTGAAATAGCAATACAGTGAACAACATGATACATTCTAATCGACATATTGTGGATCTGGATTAGTCGTCCAATTTTATACCTATGTAATGTCGTATGAGTGATTATAGCAAAGCAGATTTTTACACGTATCATGATGTAGAACATGATGAGAACTTACCAAGCAAAGAGGAGTAGATTGAAAAACAATAGGTTTTTTGATACATATGACCAAATACCCTTATTGTCCAAAGGAATTTAGAAATACTTGCTCATCTCTAAAAGCCTGTTACCTGTCTAGCTGAGGTAAATCAAGACCCAGCTGCTATTATAGAATTACAGCAATGTTCCTCATCACTTGAGTTGAGATCAATAATAACACATTTCCCACAAAGTTCCTTTTCGCAAGTACGCTATATGAGGAAAATCAAGTAGGCTGCTATTTCAGAATTTAAAGGAAAGGGGTTCTGCTGGCAGAGGTAGACATTACCGACAATCAGTACACTAAAGACAATGTTTCAGTTTGGAAAAGTGAAATGACGGATTGATGTGAAAATGAAGAGATTGGGATGGAGACTGTGAACCCCACATTTGAGCAGTAGTGCAGTAGTCCAAATGGTGAGCACAGGAAATAAGTTTTTTCATATGGCATGGAATTGTAACGCAAATTAGCAATTAAGATATTCCTGACCATTTTAAATTTTTAATGAGTTTTTCTAAATACCACCCATCTGTACATTTATTCTTGGATGTATCAGACAAAACTCATGGGGAGGGTCCAGGTTGACATAACTGAAGCATTTCCATAGAGAGCCACTTTGCATCAGCAGCACCATGCTCCAGTGCTCTGGGAGAGTTTATAGTCCTGAGAGTTGAACACTGGATGACTGACAGCTGTCCTTCATGACAACAGAAGACACAGAAATCCTCCTCATCAAAAACATGACTTTGATCTGCGTCCTCATCTGGACTCTCCTCTGCTGCTGCTTCACAGGTAAAGTCCAGAGAATCAAACTCCTCTCCTCTATCAACATCCGTCCCTCTGAAATGAAGCCCACAAAACCATGACGCTGCTTTATGTTTTTGTCTCTGTGTCCTCAGAGTCCAGAGGTCAGATCACAGTGACTCAGCCTGGAGCAGTGAGCTCTGCTCTGGGAGGCTCCGTCACCATCAACTGTAGGACCAGTCAGAATGTTTTTGATGGAGACCAGTTTAGCCTGGTACCAACAGAGAGATGGAGAAACTCCTAAACTTCTCATTTACGATGCTAGCACTCGAGCATCAGGGATTCCAGGTCGTTTTACAGGCAGTGGATCAAACTCTGCCTTCACTCTGACCATCAGTGGAGTTCAGGCTGAAGATGCAGCAGTTTACTACTGTCAGAGTTTACATAGCATCAACAGTCAGTGGGTGTTCACACAGTGAAAAACCGTCGTACAAAAACCTCCCTCAGTCAGACTGAACAGAAACTGAACTGACTGCTGCAGCTGGAAGCTACTGCAGAGACTGAGGACACACACACACACACACACACACACACACCCACATACACACAGCAGCAGTAGATAAATCCTCCACAAATTAAGAGGGCCAGGCATGCCAAAAATCACATGCACTTTTTCACCCAAGCAGGCTCACTAACCAAGCAGGAATGAAACAAACCATTTATATTTGAACAGAAATGCCATAATCTGCTCTGAGATGAAACATAGTAGAAAGTATGTCACCAAAACTTTAACATGCTTAACTAATTGGTTTTAGTCAGCAATAATGAATGGTCAGGAGTGACCTGAATAACTTCACCATCAATAGCTAGAGGACAGAAACGACCTGCTTGAGATTAAACAACTTTAACTCTTAATATATAACGATCAGTTATAACCTGACAATCTTAGCTGGCAACAGTTTGAGGTTCAATGCCCTGCTCAACATTAAATAGCCTCAGACAGCAATGGCAAATGGTCAGCAGTGACTGGAATAGCAATACATTGAACAATACGATAAATGTGAATCAACATATTGTGTGTCTGTATTAGTCATCCAAATGTAGACCTACTTCATGTACTATGACTGATTATAGAAGAGCAAATTTTTACATACATCACGATGTACGAGAACCTACCAAGCAAACAGGAGTAGTTTGAAAACAATTGGTTTCATCATATGACCAAGACCCTTAGTGTACAGCAGTGGAGTGGTGTGGGGAACATTTCCAAGTGAGACACAACCTCCCAGCGGAACCACCTCCAGCTCAACGCCGGTAAGACCAAAGAGCGGGTGGTGGATTTCTCCAGGCACAGACAACCCTGCACACAGATGAACATCCAGGGAACAGACATTGAGATGGTGACATCTTGCAAGTACCTGGGAGTTCACATAAACAAAAAACTGGACTGCAGCTACATACAAGAAAGGTCAGAGCAGACTGTATCTGCTGAGGAGGCTCAGGTCCTTTGGGGTGCAGGGGGCACTCCTGACCTCTTTCTATGACTGGAGCAGCAGCATCTCAGCAGCAGACAGGAGGAGACTTTTTAAACTTATCAAGAAGGCCAGCTCCAGCCTGGGATGCCCTCTTGACTCAGTGCAGGTGGTGGGAGAGAGCAGGATGATGGACAAGCTGTCATCGCTGCTGGTGCAGGAGTCCCACCTCCTGCAGGTCACTCTCACAGCACTGGGCAGCTCCCTCAGCAACAGACTGATACACCCCAAGTGTGTGAAGCAGAGGTATCGCAGGTCCTTCCTGCTGCTGACAGACTGTACAACCAGCTCTGCTCCATATAGACCTCACCCTGTACTCTGGACTGTACAATAAGTCTGTAAAAAACTCATTTCTGTTTTTGCACTATTTGGTCAATTAACACCCATATTCATTATTTGTATTTAAAATTTGTGTTTTGCACTGTATCATGTAAATATGTACATACATCTATTCTATTTCTTCCCTTTATAAATATATTGTTTATTTTTGCTATTGTTTTTTGTTCTTGTAATATTCTGTCGCTGCTGGGACAAACAAATTTCCCCGTCTGCGGGACATTAAAAGGATTTCTGATTCTGATTCTGATTCTGAAGTTGTGTATGTTTTACGGGGGTGGGGGCAGAAAATCGTATGTTGAAATTTATATGTTGCTATTTCATGTAGTCAAATGTACTATTAGAGTGCCCAGAATCATTTTACCAGGACTTAAACACGCTTGTTATCCAACCGACACTTTGAACACCGACACGCTCTCTCTCTCTCCCCCTCAGTCGCTCAATAACTCACTCACACACACACGCACAATTGTTTTGATCCTCTTTAGACAGGAAAATTAGCGCTCTGCTGATGTGCCGAGTGCTCTGCAAGAGTGTTGTCAAACTCTGCAAAAGCAAGCACCAACCCCACTGCTCATTGTGTTTCTTTGTGCTCAAACTTTTTGCCAAATCCAGAGCCTCATTAATCCTGATGCGTCCAAACAGCCTCAGTTTCACAGCACAGTCGATGTGATTTTTGGATTTGCTGTGCCTTTCAATAACCCGAGACTTGTCAAAAAGGAGACAGGGCCAGCAAAATAGCCGCTGAAGATTAGCGCTGCTAGCTAGCCACTCAGTGTGGACGTAATTCTCCTCATTGAAAGTCCGAAAACCTAACTTCATCTCAGTATGAAGCTCTAGTTTTGGTGTTGGCCTGCCGTCTGATTTAATTCGGAGTTGTTGCTGTAGAAGCAGTTCAATAAAATTGTTTTTTATTAAATACTCAAAATCTTCACCCTCCATAATTGCGCTCGATAATTTTGCTAGCTTACCAAGATATCAACACAAATCAACAAATCTTCCGTTATTTCATTCAATGACGTTGATGATAACATACTGTGATTTGATTGGCGTGATGCCAACAAGTTCGCAGCTTCCCTTGACACTATCCTGACCAATCACGGGGGAGCAGTGTCGTGACAATAGCCTCAACTGATTTGTTAATCATTCTTTTTTTTTTCGCTAAGGGAACAGAGTGCAGTACCGTGTTTTCAACGCTTATTCACCACGTAACATTTAGTGGGGCGCTGTTTTACACATCATAAAGCGCTCAATAACTACTGAAGAGAGACGAGGAGGACACGGCAGAGACACTAGAGAGAAGGATTACGTAAACTGTTAAAAAAAAGTGTTTTAATAAATGACAGTTATATTCTGAAAAAAGTGAGGAAGCCTGGCTTCCCTTGGCCTCCGCAAGAAAACATCACTGGTGTGCAAAGGAATTTAGAAATAATGACCCATCTCTAAAAGCCTGTTACCTGTCTATTTGAGGTAAAACAAGAACCAGCTGCTATTATAGAATTACAGCAATGTCCCTCATCACTTGAATTGAGAGAAAGAATAACAAACGTTCTACAAATAGTTCCTTGTTGCAAGTATGCTAGATGAGGAAAATCAAGACAGGCCGCTATTTCAGAACTTAAAAGAAAAGATTTATCCCGGCATGTGAACATGAAGGGATTAGGATGGAGACTGTGAACAAGATATTTGAGCAGTAGCGCAGGAAAAAGTTTGGCAACAGACACAACATGATATAATGTGGACAGCTTCAGTTCAAATTTCAGCTCAGTCCAAACTGTGAGCACAGGAAATAAGATATTTTATATGTCACTGAATCCTCACACAAGTTATTAGATGTTCCTGACCTCTTTGATTTGAATTTGTTTCTCTAAATATCCACCTATACGTTTATTCTTGGACGTATCAGACAAAACTCATGGGAGGGTCCAGGTTGACATAACTGAAGCATTTCCATAGAGAGCCACTTTGCATCAGCAGCACCATGCTCCAGTGCTCTGGGAGAGTTTATAGTCCTGAGAGTTGAACACTGGATGACTGACAGCTGTCCTTCATGACAACAGAAGACACAGAAATCCTCCTCATCAAAAACATGACTTTGATCTGCGTCCTCATCTGGACTCTCCTCTGCTGCTGCTTCACAGGTAAAGTCCAGAGAATCAAACTCCTCTCCTCTATCAACATCCGTCCCTCTGAAATGAAGCCCACAAAACCATGACGCTGCTTTATGTTTTTGTCTCTGTGTCCTCAGAGTCCAGAGGTCAGATCACAGTGACTCAGCCTGGAGCAGTGAGCTCTGCTCTGGGAGGCTCCGTCACCATCAACTGTAGGACCAGTCAGAATGTTTTTGGTGGGAGCTATTTAGCCTGGTACCAACAGAGAGATGGAGAAACTCCTAAACTTCTCATTTACTATGCTAGCACTCGAGCATCAGGGATTCCAGGTCGTTTTACAGGCAGTGGATCAAACTCTGCCTTCACTCTGACCATCAGTGGAGTTCAGGCTGAAGATGCAGCAGTTTACTACTGTCAGAGTGCACACTTAATCAACAGCCAGTATGTGTTCACACAGTGAAAAACCGTCGTACAAAAACCTCCCTCAGTCAGACTGAACAGAAACTGAACTGACTGCTGCAGCTGGAAGCTACTGCAGAGACTGATACACTTCACTGAGGACACACACACACACATACACACACACATACACACACACACACACACACACAAACACACAGTGTCTCACCTTCCATTTATATCCGATTATAATCCCATGATCTTATTTGATTTGCCATATAATCAGGAGGAGCCAAATGAGGACAGTTAATAAAACACTTCTGACCTTTGACCTCAGCTTGATACTGTAGCACATCAGATTAGAACATTTGTTCATTCAAGACAACATGAAGACACAGAGCAGCATCAGAAACAATCCTGATCAAGGTTGACCCAAAAAAAGCTGTTATCCTCAAATCATAACTTATATTATCTTAAATAAATAATATGATGTTCAATGAAGAATATTTAAATGTCAGTTATGATCATAGAAAAGGCAAAATGATATCTTCATTTCAATCAATGTCAACTTCACATTAAAAAGTTAAATAATTGACTGAATGACATAAACAGTCATTTACATCCATAAAGACTCTGTCATGTTCATGATGGTTTCATGTCAGTCTGATGCACCTTCAAAGAAACAAAACTTAACTTTCTCTTCAAATGAATAAAAGTTAGACAGACAGCATTTTTTAAAAATAATTTTTCAAGAGCAATGAACCTAAAATTACATTAAATTGGTGCTTAAAATGTACAAATGAATCCATATTTATCATACTAGAAAGACTATAGAAGAATATCCACAGTCTTAAACCAATGAAATCGTAATAAGAAAATAATGAAGTTGTTATTTGAGTGACTGTGTGCATTAATGTGACAAATGTTCCTCATCTATCATAAATGTTGAAAAAGAAAGTCAAAGACACGTCACATTTATAATAAAGGTAATGAAATCTTTATTGTTGTAAAATGTTGAAACAGAAGCAAGAAGACATTAATGTTGAAACATGTTGAGAGAAAGAGAGAACAGAGAGAGAGCTGAGAGCAGTATGAGAGTAAAACCAGCAGCAGAGTCCCAGTGAGTCAGGTCAGGACTGGGAACACTGGTCTCTCCTCAGTGTCTCTGAGACTGGAGTCTGGGAGCCCTGGGTGGCCTCACAGGTCACAGAGCCCACCTTCCTCCACTGGTCTGCAGGGAGCCTCAGGGTGCTGCTCCAGCTGTAGCGGCCGTCCTTCTCCAGCACCCCGGGGCTCCTGCTCTGCTCCCAGCTGCTGCTGCTGCTGCTGCTGCTGCTGCCGTCCACCTTCCAGGACAGACTCCAGTCTGAGGGGAAGCCCTTGTTGGCCAGACACATGAGCGTGGCCTTCCCCTGCTGCAGCTCCTCACTGGAGGGGGGCAGCACCGTCAGGGTGGGACGGACATCACCTAGGAGACACCAATCAGCTTAGAGGACAGGGACCACACTGCTGTCAATCAACCAGCAGACACTGGGACACCTTCACTGTGTGAGAGTTGATTTAGTCCTTTAAGGAGTTTCTGTCAGATGGTTTTTCTGCTCCACCAGTCACTCACTCACACATTGTTTCACTTCCCTTTAAGAAGCCTCTCATGCATATCAGCACAGAGAGAATCATCAAACAGAATGAGCTGAAATATATCAAACTACACTGGAAATAAAACACATCAAACTTTCTCATCACAATCAGACAAAACCTGAACTATATGTGGCTTTAAAATATTTAGTGGACACATACACAAATACAGAAAATGAACCGACTGCAATCAAATGTTGGACAAGAGGAGCGTTTTGAACACTGCTGTCATTGAGGTGAAAAATTACATCTCCTCTTACAAAACATTTGTAAAACAGGTTTACAGTTTTATCTTTTCTACACTTCAGGCTGTTTAAATGTCACTTTGACAGGAATGTGTAAAGAAATGTTTAGTAAAGCTGCTCTGAGTTAGCCTCCATGATAAAGGAGGAGAATTAAAACATGAAGACTAAAAGTGTTGGAATTAAAACAAGATATATTTATCTGCCTCAAACATCCAAAACCCGACATTGAAAACGACTTCACAGTATTTTAGTTAGTATTTGTGCAGAAACTTACTTCCAACATCCAGTCTGGTTCCTCCACCAAAAGTCCACCACAGTGATACAAACTCATTGAGCCGCCGTACAAAAACCTCTGACTGTAGAGAGACAGGGCTCTCTGACTTTGACACACTGAACTAAACCTACAAGCCCTCAAGATGCAACTTTACTATTAAAGTTGGAAATAATGATTTATCTACTGTCTTAATATTTCATATTTATTGTACAACAAGTTTTTGAATTTATATTTATGAAGCAAACTTTGTCTCTTACTGAGAAGTATTTGTGCAGAAAATTAAACATTAATTTGAAAAACTGACTATTTTCTTCGTAATATGAAGAAAAAAGGAAAAATGCTGCCTGAAATAATAAAAACATTGAAACATTTGACTTACTTCCAACATCCAGTCTGGTTCCTCCACCGAACGTGTACCACAGTGATACAAACTCATTGAGCCGCCGTACAAAAACCTCTGACTGTAGAGAGACACGGCTCTCTGACTTTGACACAAACACACTCAACACAATTAGTCTCTGATTGTAAAATATTATCAGCTGATATGAAAAGTGACGATAACACAGAAACACAGATTTACAGAATGTATGTTTTTATTTGATATATGTTCATTTTTAATTAAACTTAATTTACTCTTAATTTGTTTTAAACAAGACAGACGACATTGTGAAAACACATTTTTCACCAAACATGAAGCCAAACTCGTGTAAAATTGATATGAGAAAATTGTCTAATCAATAGTTTAAGTGATTGATCGATTGATAACCAGCATGATGAGAGTAATCCAAGTCCCTGTTGGAGTCAGTCAGAGCATTTCCATAGAGAGCCACTTTGCATCAGCAGCACCATGCTCCAGTGCTCTGGGAGAGTTTATAGTCCTGAGAGTTGAACACTGGATGACTGACAGCTGTCCTTCATGACAACAGAAGACACAGAAATCCTCCTCATCAAAAACATGACTTTGATCTGCGTCCTCATCTGGACTCTCCTCTGCTGCTGCTTCACAGGTAAAGTCCAGAGAATCAAACTCCTCTCCTCTATCAACATCCGTCCCTCTGAAATGAAGCCCACAAAACCATGACGCTGCTTTATGTTTTTGTCTCTGTGTCCTCAGAGTCCAGAGGTCAGATCACAGTGACTCAGCCTGGAGCAGTGAGCTCTGCTCTGGGAGGCTCCGTCACCATCAACTGTAGGACCAGTCAGAATGTTTATACTTGGAGCAGCAACCACGCCTTAGCCTGGTACCAACAGAGAGATGGAGAAACTCCTAAACTTCTAATTTACGCTGCTAGCTATCGAGCATCAGGGATTCCAGATCGTTTTACAGGCAGTGGATCAAACTCTGCCTTCACTCTGACCATCAGCGGAGTTCAGGCTGAAGATGCAGCAGTTTACTACTGTCAGAGTTTTCACTATCCCAACAGTCAGCGTGTGTTCACACAGTGAAAAACCGTCGTACAAAAACCTCCCTCAGTCAGACTGAACAGAAACTGAACTGACTGCTGCAGCTGGAAGCTACTGCAGAGACTGATACACTTCACTGAGGACACACACACACACACACACACACACACACACACACACACACACACACACACACACACACATAGAAAGACACAGTTTTATCAAGGAGATTAATAATTTCATCCATTGACGCTTCAACCACAAATAAACTTGTATCTGAACAAGTTCAATGACAAACTTGTTTTGGCAGAAAACAAGTTAATTCCTCCATCACAGCTTCTCACCATGAAACAAACGAAGCAGGACCCAGTTAAAAAAAGAAAGATTGAACCATAAACTTAGACACCGAATTTATTATGAAGCATGGCACACAAAGAAAACCAACAGTCTACCATTAATGATTCTTTGCCCTGCTTCTGATCTGAAGGCTTTTTCCACACATGGCTAATGGTCAGCAGCATCCTGAATAAAGTTTGGACAGCAGTGTCCTGCTCGTGATACATCAGTTTAGCCAGCAGCAGCTAATGTTCAGCTGTGACCTGAAGAGCAATAAATTCAACCATATGATGAATGCTGATCAACACTTTGTAGATTTGGATTACTCATCTCATTTTCATAGACCTGTTTCATTTAGTGTAACTGATACAGAAGTGCAGATTTGTCTACATGTATCATGATGTGAAAGAAGTTGCAAAGCAAAGAGGAGTAGTTTGAAAACAAGAGGATTCCAGCTTGATACGAGCAAATACCCTCATTGGACAGAAGAATGTAGAAATTCCAGCCCATCTCCAAAATCCTGTTCCCTGTGTAGTTGAGGTAAATCAAGACCCAGCTGCTGTTATAGAATAAAAGCGACATTCCTCATCTCTTGAGTTTGTCTCAGTTTGGAAAAAGCACCTGGGGAAACTGATAAATATTCAGCCTGTTGAGATATGCAAGAAAAAGTGTCCACAAGCTCTGAACCCAGAAGAGAAGACTGATGTGAGCACTTAGTGGTGAGGAGATAAACTGTTGCAATGCTTTCAATCATATCACATGATCCTCTTCAGTAGAGAGAGTTACTCAGTTGTCACTGAAATGTTACTACATGGACTTGAGACAAAGACATCTGTCCAACTGTAACTGATAAAGACTTCTATATTTTCTGGATCTGCCCACATGTCCAAAACTCATGGTAGGAGTTTCATGAGTAAGAGATTTGAGATCCTCAACAATTTGTCCGTCCTCTCCTGCAGAATTTTACCAGGCTCCATCACTCTGACCTCACCGCTGAGACATCCACTGTCCCGGGCGATGCCCACCTCCAACCTGTCTCTCCGTCAGACACTGAGCCCCTGAATTCCCTCTCTCTTCTATCTTCCTCCTCCTCTCCTCTGGCCGAGCACTCCATGGAGGAGAAGTGCCACCCGAACAAAGTCTGCACCTCCAATGGCGTGGAGGAAGAGTCAGCAGAGAGTTTCCTCAGGGTGTTGATGAGCTAGGGATTACGATTTTCCTGACCTCTTTGATTTGAATTTGTTTCTCTGAATACCATCTGTGCGATATTCTTGGATGTATCAGACAAAACTCATGGGAGGGTCCAGGTTGATATAACTGAAGCATTTCCATAGAGAGCCACTTTGCATCAGCAGCACCATGCTCCAGTGCTCTGGGAGAGTTTATAGTCCTGAGAGTTGAACACTGGATGACTGACAGCTGTCCTTCATGACAACAGAAGACACAGAAATCCTCCTCATCAAAAACATGACTTTGATCTGCGTCCTCATCTGGACTCTCCTCTGCTGCTGCTTCACAGGTAAAGTCCAGAGAATCAAACTCCTCTCCTCTATCAACATCCGTCCCTCTGAAATGAAGCCCACAAAACCATGACGCTGCTTTATGTTTTTGTCTCTGTGTCCTCAGAGTCCAGAGGTCAGATCACAGTGACTCAGCCTGGAGCAGTGAGCTCTGCTCTGGGAGGCTCCGTCACCATCAACTGCAGGACCAGTCAGGATGTTTATTATAGCAGCCCATACCACCTTTTAGCCTGGTACCAACAGAGAGATGGAGAAACTCCTAAACTCTTAATTTACAGGGCTAGCACTCGAGCATCAGGGATTCCAGGTCGTTTTACAGGCAGTGGATCAAACTCTGCCTTCACTCTGACCATCAGTGGAGTTCAGGCTGAAGATGCAACAGTTTACTACTGTCAGAGTGCTCACTGGCTCGGCAGTGACCTTGTGTTCACACAGTGAAAAACCGTCGTACAAAAACCTCCCTCAGTCAGACTGAACAGAAACTGAACTGACTGCTGCAGCTGGAAGCTACTGCAGAGACTGATACACTTCACTGAGGACACACACACACACACACCACACACACACACACACACACACACACACACACACACACACACACACACACACACACACACACACCACACACACACACACACACACACAAACACAGACTGTACGTCCATCCAGGTCACAATTTAATTCCAGGCACATATCTCATTAATTAATCCAGAGGGACCAATCTGGGACAACAAAAGACAAAAGTCTTGGTCATGATCTTTGATCTCAGCTTCATTCTGGATTGCAGCCATTTCAACTATTTGCAATTAATAAAACCACTCAAGTTTAAATTACATCATCGTTATGAATATAACACACACAGTGAGGCAGATTTAAAATGTAGAGGATATACTATTGGTGTTTAAGGTCCTCTGGAGTGGACAGATGTACTTTCTGTCAGAATATGTGCAAAACATATGTCATTACAATCTGAATACATTCAATTCTAAAACCTGGAGTTTGGGATTAACATGTATTCCAGATGTACTCGGTGCACCTCTTCTTGTCTCTGTTATTTTGAGTTTATGATGCCATATCTCTAAATTATGGCCAGATACAAATAATCAACTGCAGTTGGGTACAGGGCTTTAAGGGTCCACCACATGGAGGATGGGACATGTTACTGCAGCTGTAATGCTTCATATAGTCTTATAAATATTTGTCCACTGTAGTGCACACCATGCATAAAAAGGGATACATATTAGCCTAGATGGTCTACGTGTGTGTCGCATTAAGGGACTACAGTTTAAATTTCATTGTGCACCTTGGATTGCAACATGTCACGTAAATTAGCTTCATTACCTTGAATTAGTGCAGGAAAAACTCAAACTTCCTGTTGCTTTAACTGGAAATTTGTATAACTTAAAATAAAGTCTTAGACTGGAAACTCAGATGGTAGTTTGCATTTTTTACAGTGTGATCACATCTTTTACTGCAGACACAGATAATTCACAACCACATATTTATTAGAAACACATATTCCATTGAACTCTTTCTGTGATATGCAGTTTAAACAAAAACTATATAAATCTACATGTAAATATGTAGGTCAGTATCATGATGTGTTGAGGACAGCTACAGTTGACTGACTCTGTGTGTTTGCATATGTGTCCTGCCTCTCTGCTCCCAGCCGTTAAGAGGCCAGTGTTGATCAGTGGCTGTCCAGGCCTTTCACAGCCACTGACACGCCGGCAGCACAATGATGATGTCACTGGTTCTACTGCTGGCCACCCTGGGGCTCCTTGTTCAGGGTGAGACTCTCTGCTGAAAACTTTGCTTCAGGATGCCACCAGGTTCACCACAGTGATGTTCTGCTATGATGGAGAAACACTGAAACAAGCAGCATTGACCTTCTTCCATCTGTTCTCCATGTTAAAGAAATCATCCTCTTCTGTTTGGATGTTGATCGTCTTTCTCCAAACTGGATTTGTCTCAATAACTCTTCTCCTCTTTTTCATGTTTTCCAGATTCATCAGGACAAGTTACCGTGACTCAGTCTCCTGGAGCTCAGTCTGTTGTTCCAGGACAGACTGTTTCTATCAGATGTAAACTCAGCCCAAGTACGGGTAACTGCTTCCAGTGGTACCTTCAGAAAACTGGAGAAGCCCCTTCACTCCTTATTAGATGTGGCTCAACACGACCTTCTGGAGTTTCAGATCGTTTCAGTGGGTCAGGCTCTGGGACTGATTACACTCTGACCATCAGTGGAGTTCAGGCTGAAGATGCAGCAGTTTACTACTGTCAGAGTGCACATTACATCAACAGTCAGTATGTGTTCACACAGTGAAAAACCGTCGTACAAAAACCTCCCTCAGTCAGACTGAACAGAAACTGAACTGACTGCTGCAGCTGGAAGCTACTGCAGAGACTGATACACTTCACTGAGGACACACACACACACACACACACACACACACACACACACAGCTTGATATTGTCTAATCAGATTAGAACATTTGTTCATTTAAGACAACATGAAGACACAGAGCAGCATCAGAAACAATCCTGATCAAGGTTGGCCCAAATTCATCTCAAACAATGTCAACGTCACATTAAAAAGTGAAATAACTGACTGAATGACATAAACAGTCATTTCCATGCATACAGACTCCGTCATGTTCATGATGGTTTCATGTCAGTCTGATGCACGTCCCTTCATAGACACACAACTTAGCTTCCTCTTCAAATGAATAAAAGTTAGACAGACAACAATTTTAATCATTTTTCAAGAACCATAAAACAAAAACATAATGAATTGGTGCTTAAAATGTGCAAATACATCCAATACACATAAATAGAATGATTACAGAAGAATATCCACAGTCCTAAAACAATGAGAAAGCAATAAGGACATAATGGAGTTGTTATTTTAGTGACTGTGTGCATTAATCGGACAAATGTTCCTAATTTATCGTATGTTGAAAAAGAAGGTCAGAGACATGTCACATTTATAATAAAAGTAATGAAATCTTTATTGTTGTAAAATGTTGAAACAGAAGCAAAAACACATGAATGTTAAAACATGATGAGAGAAAGAGAGAAAGATTACTGCAAGGTACACAAATTACACTTTCAAACTGTGATCAATCTGGAGAAAGAGAAGGAGTTATCACTCTACGCAGATGATACTCTGATTTTTATTCCTATTGCCGAATTATTGTTCTTTTTATTTAGACTTTTTCATTAAAAAAATAATAATAATTTTGAGGAAATATTCATCTTCTTGAAGGCAAAATGACTGTAATAACAAGCGACTTAAAAAAATCACCAACAAATGTAATATTGCCAAAATCAATGAGAGTAGATAAAATTGAAAACGTATGAAATCAACAGTCTTAAAACCATTAAAAAATAATCTGGGAATATGGATTTGCTTCTGATGTGACTGTGTGCATTAATCTGACAAATGTTCCTCATATATCATATATGTTGAAAAAGAAGGTCAAAGACACGTCACATTTATAATAAAGCTAATGAAATCTTTATTGTTGTAAAATGTTGAAACAGAAGCAAGAAGACATTAATGTTGAAACATGTTGAGAGAAAGAGAGAACAGAGAGAGAGCTGAGAGCAGTATGAGAGTAAAACCAGCAGCAGAGTCCCAGTGAGTCAGGTCAGGACTGGGAACACTGGTCTCTCCTCAGTGTCTCTGAGACTGGAGTCTGGGAGCCCTGGGTGGCCTCACAGGTCACAGAGCCCACCTTCCTCCACTGGTCTGCAGGGAGCCTCAGGGTGCTGCTCCAGCTGTAGCGGCCGTCCTTCTCCAGCACCCCGGGGCTCCTGCTCTGCTCCCAGCTGCTGCTGCTGCTGCTGCTGCTGCTGCCGTCCACCTTCCAGGACAGACTCCAGTCTGAGGGGAAGCCCTTGTTGGCCAGACACATGAGCGTGGCCTTCCCCTGCTGCAGCTCCTCACTGGAGGGGGGCAGCACCGTCAGGGTGGGACGGACATCACCTAGGAGACACCAATCAGCTTAGAGGACAGGGACCACACTGCTGTCAATCAACCAGCAGACACTGGGACACCTTCACTGTGTGAGAGTTGATTTAGTCCTTTAAGGAGTTTCTGTCAGATGGTTTTTCTGCTCCACCAGTCACTCACTCACACATTGTTTCACTTCCCTTTAAGAAGCCTCTCATGCATATCAGCACAGAGAGAATCATCAAACAGAATGAGCTGAAATATATCAAACTACACTGGAAATAAAACACATCAAACTTTCTCATCACAATCAGACAAAACCTGAACTATATGTGGCTTTAAAATATTTAGTGGACACATACACAAATACAGAAAATGAACCGACTGCAATCAAATGTTGGACAAGAGGAGCGTTTTGAACACTGCTATCATTGAGGTCAAAAATTACATCTCCTCTTACAAAACATTTGTAAAACAGGTTTACAGTTTTATCTTTTCTACACTTCAGGCTGTTTAACTGTCACTTTGACAGGAATGTGTAAAGAAATGTTTAGTAAAGCTGCTCTGAGTTAGCCTCCATGATAAAGGAGGAGAATTAAAACATGAAGACTAAAAGTGTTGGAATTAAAACAAGATATATTTATCTGCCTCAAACATCCAAAAGCTGACATTAAATGTGACTTCACAGAATTTTACGAAGGATTTGTTCAGAAACTTACTTCCAACATCCAGTCTGGTTCCTCCACCAAAAGTCCACCACAGTGATACAAACTCATTGAGCCGCCGTACAAAAACCTCTGACTGTAGAGAGACACGGCTCTCTGACTTTGACACACTGAACTAAACCTACAAGCCCTCAAGATCCAACCTAATCATTAAAGGAGGAAATAATGATTTATCTACCATCTTAATGTTTTATGAGATTGCAATACGTATTTAAATTCATATTTCTGAAGCAAGCTTTGTCTCTCACAGAGAAATAGTTGTGCAAAAATTGAACATTAACTTGAAAAACTGACTTTTTTTGCGTAATATCAAGGAAAAAAGAAAAATAGTGCCAGAAATAATAAAAACATTGAAACATTTGACTTACTTCCAACATCCAGTCTGGTTCCTCCACCAAACGTGTACCACAGTGATACAAACTCATTGAGCCGCCGTACAAAAACCTCTGACTGTAGAGAGACACGGCTCTCTGACTTTGACACAAACACACTCAACAAACATGTTCCCAGTTTACCCAGTTTATGTTATGGTGGCTGATTATAATGGTTTAAGTGTTAAACACAGACTCTAAATGTCTGAATATGTATGTAATGTTTTGATTGTGGAATGTCAAACTTCTACAAGCTAAATTCAATTTGTCTTTCAAACTAATTAAATTAAAACATTTCAAAATAAAGCTTTTTTTAACTCCTGCTAATTCTAACTAACTATCAGGAACCTGTTTATTGAAGTTTATGATTAAAAAAATTAACAATTTCCAATAATTCTTTTAACAATGATGTTGAGTTGTGTGGCAGTTCATTACGAGAATTTCACAAAATAGTCTGAGGAAAAGTTGACCATCAACCTCAAACCAAAGACACATACAGATGAGCTCTGACACATTCCTAATCAATAATCTGATACAGTGATTGATCCATTGATAATCAGCATGATGAGAGTAATCCAAGTCCCTGTTGGAGTCAGTCAGAGCATTTCCATAGAGAGCCACTTTGCATCAGCAGCACCATGCTCCAGTGCTCTGGGAGAGTTTATAGTCCTGAGAGTTGAACACTGGATGACTGACAGCTGTCCTTCATGACAACAGAAGACACAGAAATCCTCCTCATCAAAAACATGACTTTGATCTGCGTCCTCATCTGGACTCTCCTCTGCTGCTGCTTCACAGGTAAAGTCCAGAGAATCAAACTCCTCTCCTCTATCAACATCCGTCCCTCTGAAATGAAGCCCACAAAACCATGACGCTGCTTTATGTTTTTGTCTTTGTGTCCTCAGAGTCCAGAGGTCAGATCACAGTGACTCAGCCTGGAGCAGTGAGCTCTGCTCTGGGAGGCTCCGTCACCATCAACTGTAGGACCAGTCAGAATGTTTATGGTAATAACCTATTTAGCCTGGTACCAACAGAGAGATGGAGAAACTCCTAAACTTCTCATTTACGCTGCTAGCACTCGAGCATCAGGGATTCCAGGTCGTTTTACAGGCAGTGGATCAAACTCTGCCTTCACTCTGACCATCAGTGGAGTTCAGGCTGAAGATGCAGCAGTTTACTACTGTCAGAGTTTCACTATCATCAACAGTCAGTATGTGTTCACACAGTGAAAAACCGTCGTACAAAAACCTCCCTCAGTCAGACTGAACAGAAACTGAACTGACTGCTGCAGCTGGAAGCTACTGCAGAGACTGATACACTTCACTGAGGACACACACACACACACACACACACACACACACACACACACACACACAATTTTTTAAATACTTAAAATATTCTAAAGGGTCATAAACCTGATTTGAAGACACTTTGACAACATCAGATCACGTGAAGCTTGAAATACACTTCTGCAGCACAACAGTTGAATGACAGTAGTGTCAATTACTGTCAAATGAAAAAGACACAAATCAGCTGTGATAACTTTCTCTGACATTTACTTTATTAAGCAAATCAGTAAAAAGTGAAGCTGAGAGAGAGAGAGAGTGTTTTATCCATCAACACTTTCTCTTATTCATCTACCTGCTTCAGGATACCACAGCTAAACACTGTCAGGCTGCACTGACACAACTATCAGATTTGACCTGCATTACATATTCTCACCATTTTTCATGATTATCTAGCATTGCAAAATGCTGCTTAGATGAACTGTGAGGATATAAATGATCTACTGTTTTAAATGAAGACATCAACACATAACAGGAGTTATTCTTGTAATAATATGCACAAACATCACTGAGTTGATCAGTTGGCCTTTATTGTCTTAACATTCAGAGAATATCAGCTTTACTGCAAGTTACACAAATACACTTTCAATCTTTGATGAATCTGAAGAAAGACATGGAGTTATCACTTCACGCAGATGATACTCTGATTTATATTTCTACTCAAAACTGCTATCATGATTTAACCTTTAAAATTTAGATCTTAAGAATAGTTTCTAGGAACAAATTGTTCATCTTCGAGGAAAAACAGCTTTGTGATCCATCATTCAATAATGGTGTACGTATGTATATATCACCCATTTTGATTGAACAGATAAAACTTAAAAAGATATGGAAGAATATCCACAGTCTTAAAACCATTAAAACAGAATTTGAAAATATGACTTTATTACTGTTTTGACTCCTTTGCAGAAATAAGACTACTGTTATGAATGCATCATATATGTCAAGGAACACGTGACGTTTATAACAGACATGAGGAAATATTTTATTGTTGTAAAATGTTAAATCAGAAGCAAGAACACTTTAATGTTGAATCATGTTGAGAGAAGGAGAGAACGATTACTGCAAGCAAAAGAAATTACACTTTCAAACTGTGATCAATCTGGAGAAAGAGAAGAAGTTATCACTTTACGCAGATGATACTATGATTTATATTCCTATTGCTGAATTATTGTTCTTTTATTTAGATTTTCTCATTCAGAAAAGAAGAATTAGTTTCAGGAGCCAAATTAACCTTCTTCAGACAAGATAATTGTAATAACAAGTGACTAAATAAATGAATACAAATTTGTATTGTTACCAAAATTGATAAGTAGACATTCAGAAAAATCTGACTGATGAAATCAACAGTCTTACAACCATTAAAAATTAATCGTGGAGAAATGGATTTGGTTCTGATGTGACTGTGTGCATTAATGTGAAAAATGTTCCTCATATATCATATATGTTGAAAAAGAAGGTCAAAGACACGTCACATTTATAATAAAGGTAATGAAATCTTTATTGTTGTAAAATGTTGAAACAGAAGCAAGAACACATTAATGTTGAAACATGTTGAGAGAAAGAGAGAACAGAGAGAGAGCTGAGAGCAGTATGAGAGTAAAACCAGCAGCAGAGTCCCAGTGAGTCAGGTCAGGACTGGGAACACTGGTCTCTCCTCAGTGTCTCTGAGACTGGAGTCTGGGAGCCCTGGGTGGCCTCACAGGTCACAGAGCCCACCTTCCTCCACTGGTCTGCAGGGAGCCTCAGGGTGCTGCTCCAGCTGTAGCGGCCGTCCTTCTCCAGCACCCCGGGGCTCCTGCTCTGCTCCCAGCTGCTGCTGCTGCTGCTGCTGCTGCTGCCGTCCACCTTCCAGGACAGACTCCAGTCTGAGGGGAAGCCCTTGTTGGCCAGACACATGAGCGTGGCCTTCCCCTGCTGCAGCTCCTCACTGGAGGGGGGCAGCACCGTCAGGGTGGGACGGACATCACCTAGGAGACACCAATCAGCTTAGAGGACAGGGACCACACTGCTGTCAATCAACCAGCAGACACTGGGACACCTTCACTGTGTGAGAGTTGATTTAGTCCTTTAAGGAGTTTCTGTCAGATGGTTTTTCTGCTCCACCAGTCACTCACTCACACATTGTTTCACTTCCCTTTAAGAAGCCTCTCATGCATATCAGCACAGAGAGAATCATCAAACAGAATGAGCTGAAATATATCAAACTACACTGGAAATAAAACACATCAAACTTTCTCATCACAATCAGACAAAACCTGAACTATATGTGACTTTCAAATATTTAGTGGACACATACACAAATACAGAAAATGAACCGACTGCAATCAAATGTTGGACAAGAGGAGCGTTTTGAACACTGCTGTCATTGAGGTGAAACATTACATCTCCTCTTACAAAACATTTGTAAAACAGGTTTACAGTTTTATCTTTTCTACACTTCAGGTTGTTTAAATGTCACTTTGACAGGAATGTGTAAAGAAATGTTTAGTAAAGCTGCTCTGAGTTAGCCTCCATGATAAAGGAGGAGAATTAAAACATGAAGACTAAAAGTGTTGGAATTAAAACAAGATATATTTATCTGCCTCAAACCAAAACCTGACATTGAAAACGACTTCACAGTATTTTAGTTAGTATTTGTGCAGAAACTTACTTCCAACATCCAGTCTGGTTCCTCCACCAAAAGTCCACCACAGTGATACAAACTCATTGAGCCGCCGTACAAAAACCTCTGACTGTAGAGAGACACGGCTCTCTGACTTTGTCACACTGAACTAAACCTACAAGCCCTCAAGATGCAACTTTACTATTAAAGTTGGAAATAATGATTTCTATACTGTCTTAACATTTCATATTTAGTACAACAAGTTTCTGAATTTATATTGAAGAAGCAAACTTTGTCTTTCACTGACAAATATTTGTGCGAAAATTAAACATTTATTTGAAAAACTGACTATTTTCCTTCTAATATGTAGAAAAAAGGAAAATATTCTGCCTGAAATAATAAAACATTGAAACATTTGACTTACTTCCAACATCCAGTCTGGTTCCTCCACCGAACGTGTACCACAGTGATACAAACTCATTGAGCCGCCGTACAAAAACCTCTGACTGTAGAGAGACACGGCTCTCTGACTTTGACACAAACACACTCAACACAATTAGTCTCTGATTGTAAAATATTATCAGCTGATATGAAAAGTGACGATAACACAGAGACACAGATTTACAGAATGTATGTTTTTATTTGATATATGTTCATTTTTTATTAAATGTAATTGCTCTTTAATTCAAATAAGACAAACGACATTGTGAAACACATTTTTCAAGAAGCTTCAAGCCAAAAGTCATATAAAATTGAGATTGAAACTATCCTAATCAATACTTTAAGTGATTGATCGATTGATAACCAGCATGATGAGAGTAATCCAAGTCCCTGTTGGAGTCAGTCAGAGCATTTCCATAGAGAGCCACTTTGCATCAGCAGCACCATGCTCCAGTGCTCTGGGAGAGTTTATAGTCCTGAGAGTTGAACACTGGATGACTGACAGCTGTCCTTCATGACAACAGAAGACACAGAAATCCTCCTCATCAAAAACATGACTTTGATCTGCGTCCTCATCTGGACTCTCCTCTGCTGCTGCTTCACAGGTAAAGTCCAGAGAATCAAACTCCTCTCCTCTATCAACATCCGTCCCTCTGAAATGAAGCCCACAAAACCATGACGCTGCTTTATGTTTTTGTCTCTGTGTCCTCAGAGTCCAGAGGTCAGATCACAGTGACTCAGCCTGGAGCAATGAGCTCTGCTCTGGGAGGCTCCGTCACCATCAACTGTAGGACCAGTCAGGATGTTCAATTTTGGATCAGCTACCACCTTTTAGCCTGGTACCAACAGAGAGATGGAGAAACTCCTAAACTTCTCATTTACTGGGCTAGCACTCGAGCATCAGGGATTCCAGGTCGTTTTACAGGCAGTGGATCAAACTCTGCCTTCACTCTGACCATCAGTGGAGTTCAGGCTGAAGATGCAGCAGTTTACTACTGTCAGAGTCGACATGTCATCAACAGTCAGCATGTGTTCACACAGTGAAAAACCGTCGTACAAAAACCTCCCTCAGTCAGACTGAACAGAAACTGAACTGACTACTGCAGCTGGAAGCTACTGCAGAGACTGATACACT
The DNA here is from genome assembly GCA_963678695.2 of Diplodus puntazzo. Lineage (NCBI taxonomy): Eukaryota > Metazoa > Chordata > Actinopteri > Spariformes > Sparidae > Diplodus > Diplodus puntazzo. The sequence continues at coordinate 2,754,382 of OZ023169.1, read as the reverse complement.
TCACTGAGGACACACACACACACACACACACACACACACACACACACACACACACACACACACACTCAGCTTGATACTCACAGTAGATGAGAACATTTTTAAATTTAAGACAACATGAAGACACATATATATACAACTGATATTATCTCAAATAAATAAAATTATGTCCAGTTAAGAAAATTTAAATGTCAGCTATGATCATAAAAAAGGACAAAAGACTTCATCTCAAACAACGTCAACGTCACATTAAAAAGTGAAATAATTGATTGAATGACATAAACAGTCATTTCCATCCATAAAGACTCCGTCATGTTCATGATGGTTTCATGTCAGTCTGATGCACGTCCCTTCAAAGAAACAAAACTTAACTTTCTCTCCAAATGAATAAAAAGTTAGACAGACAGCATTTTTTTAAATACTTTTTCAAGAGCAATGAACCTAAAATTACATTAAATTGGTGCTTAAAATGTACAAATGAATCCATATTTATCATACTAGAAAGACTACAGAAGAATATCCACAGTCTTAAAACAATGGAAAAGTAATAAGGAAATAATGGAGTTGTTTTTTTAGTGACTGTGTGCATTAATCTGACAAATGTTCTTAATTTATCATATATGTTGAAAAAGAAGGTCAAAGACACGTCACATTTATAATAAAGGTAATGAAATCTTTATTGTTGTAAAATGTTTAAACAGAAGCAAGAACACATTAATGTTGAAACATGTTGAGAGAAAGAGAGAACAGAGAGAGAGCTGAGAGCAGTATGAGAGTAAAACCAGCAGCAGAGTCCCAGTGAGTCAGGTCAGGACTGGGAACACTGGTCTCTCCTCAGTGTCTCTGAGACTGGAGTCTGGGAGCCCTGGGTGGCCTCACAGGTCACAGAGCCCACCTTCCTCCACTGGTCTGCAGGGAGCCTCAGGGTGCTGCTCCAGCTGTAGCGGCCGTCCTTCTCCAGCACCCCGGGGCTCCTGCTCTGCTCCCAGCTGCTGCTGCTGCTGCTGCTGCTGCTGCCGTCCACCTTCCAGGACAGACTCCAGTCTGAGGGGAAGCCCTTGTTGGCCAGACACATGAGCGTGGCCTTCCCCTGCTGCAGCTCCTCACTGGAGGGGGGCAGCACCGTCAGGGTGGGACGGACATCACCTAGGAGACACCAATCAGCTTAGAGGACAGGGACCACACTGCTGTCAATCAACCAGCAGACACTGGGACACCTTCACTGTGTGAGAGTTGATTTAGTCCTTTAAGGAGTTTCTGTCAGATGGTTTTTCTGCTCCACCAGTCACTCACTCACACATTGTTTCACTTCCCTTTAAGAAGCCTCTCATGCATATCAGCACAGAGAGAATCATCAAACAGAATGAGCTGAAATATATCAAACTACACTGGAAATAAAACACATCAAACTTTCTCATCACAATCAGACAAAACCTGAACTATATGTGGCTTTAAAATATTTAGTGGACACATACACAAATACAGAAAATGAACCGACTGCAATCAAATGTTGGACAAGAGGAGCGTTTTGAACACTGCTGTCATTGAGGTGAAAAATTACATCTCCTCTTACAAAACATTTGTAAAACAGGTTTACAGTTTTATCTTTTCTACACTTCAGGCTGTTTAAATGTCACTTTGACAGGAATGTGTAAAGAAATGTTTAGTAAAGCTGCTCTGAGTTAGCCTCCATGATAAAGGAGGAGAATTAAAACATGAAGACTAAAAGTGTTGGAATTAAAACAAGATATATTTATCTGCCTCAAACATCCAAAACCTGACATTAAAAACGACTTCACAGTATTTTAGTTAGTATTTGTGCAGAAACTTACTTCCAACATCCAGTCTGGTTCCTCCACCAAAAGTCCACCACAGTGATACAAACTCATTGAGCCGCCGTACAAAAACCTCTGACTGTAGAGAGACACGGCTCTCTGACTTTGACACACTGAACTAAACCTACAAGCCCTCAAGATCCAACCTAATCATTAAAGAAGGAAATAATGATTTATCTACCGTCTTAATAATTTATGAGTATTGCAGTACGTATTTAAATTCATATTTCTGAAGCAAGCTTTGTCTCTTACAGGGAAATAGTTGTGCAAAAATTGAACATTAACTTGAAAAACTGACTTTTTTTGCGTAATATCAAGGAAAAAAGAAAAATAGTGCCAGAAATAATAAAACCATTGAAACATTTGACTTACTTCCAACATCCAGTCTGGTTCCTCCACCGAACGTGTACCACAGTGATACAAACTCATTGAGCCGCCGTACAAAAACCTCTGACTGTAGAGAGACACGGCTCTCTGACTTTGACACAAACACACTCAACAAACATGTTCCCAGTTTACCCAGTTTATGTTATAGTGGCTGATTATAATGGTTTAAGTGTTAAACACAGACTCTAAATGTCTGAATATGTATGTAATGTTTTTATTGTGGAATGTCAAACTTCTACAAGCTAAATTCAATTTGTCTTTCAAAGTAATTAAATTAAAACATTTCAAAATAAAGCTTTTTTTTAACTCCTGCTAATTCTAACTAACTATCAGGAACCTGTTTATTGAAGTTTATGATTAAAAAAACTAACAATTTCCAATAATTCTTTTAACAATGATGTTGAGTTGTGTGGCAGTTCATTACGAGAATTTCACAAAATAGTCTGAGGAAAAGTTGACCATCAACCTCAAACCAAAGACACATACAGATGAGCTCTGACACATTCCTAATCAATAATCTGATACAGTGATTGATCCATTGATAAACAGCATGATGAGAGTAATCCAAGTCCCTGTTGGAGTCAGTCAGAGCATTTCCATAGAGAGCCACTTTGCATCAGCAGCACCATGCTCCAGTGCTCTGGGAGAGTTTATAGTCCTGAGAGTTGAACACTGGATGACTGACAGCTGTCCTTCATGACAACAGAAGACACAGAAATCCTCCTCATCAAAAACATGACTTTGATCTGCGTCCTCATCTGGACTCTCCTCTGCTGCTGCTTCACAGGTAAAGTCCAGAGAATCAAACTCCTCTCCTCTATCAACATCCGTCCCTCTGAAATGAAGCCCACAAAACCATGACGCTGCTTTATGTTTTTGTCTCTGTGTCCTCAGAGTCCAGAGGTCAGATCACAGTGACTCAGCCTGGAGCAGTGAGCTCTGCTCTGGGAGGCTCCGTCACCATCAGCTGTCGGACCAGTCAGAATGTTTATGGTAACGACTATTTAGCCTGGTACCAACAGAGAGATGGAGAAACTCCTAAACTTCTCATTTACATGCTAGCACTCGAGCATCAGGGATTCCAGGTCGTTTTACAGGCAGTGGATCAAACTCTGCCTTCACTCTGACCATCAGTGGAGTTCAGGCTGAAGATGCAGCAGTTTACTACTGTCAGAGTGAACATTACATCAACAGTCAGTATGTGTTCACACAGTGAAAAACCGTCGTACAAAAACCTCCCTCAGTCAGACTGAACAGAAACTGAACTGACTGCTGCAGCTGGAAGCTACTGCAGAGACTGATACACTTCACTGAGGACACACACGCACACACACACACACACACACACACACACACACACACAGTTTTATCAAGCAGATGAATAATTAACTTATAAACTTGTATCAAAACAAGTTCAATGACAAACTTGTTTTGGTAGAAAACCAGTTAATTCCTCCATCACAGCTTCTCACCATGAACCAAATGAAACAGGACTCAGTTAACAAACAAAGATTGGACCATAAACTTAGAGACAGAATTCATAAAGAAGCATGGCACACAAAGAAAACGAACAGTCTACCATTAATGATTCTTTGCCCTGCTTCTGATGTGAAGGCGTTTTCCACACATGGCTAATGGTCAGCAGCATCCTGAATAAAGTTTGGACAGCAGTGTCCTCCTCGTTATATATCAGTTTAGCCAGCAGCAGCTAGTGTTCAGCTGTGACCTGAAGAGCAATAAATTCAACCAAATGATGAATGCTGATCAACACTTTGTAGGTTTGGATTACTCATCTCATTTTCATGGACCCGTTTTATTTAGTACAGCTGATACAGAAGTGCAGATTCTTCTACACGTATCATGATGTAAAAGAACTTACCAAGCAAAGAGGAGGAGTTTGAGAACAAGAGGATTCATGATTGATACGAGCAAATACCCTCATTAGACAGAAGAATGTAGTAATACCAGCCCATCTCCAAAAGCCTGTTACCTGTTTAGTTGAGGTTAATCAAGAACCAGCTGCTGTCATAGACTTACAGCCATGTTTCTAATCTCTTGAGTTTGTTTCAGTTTGGAAAAAGCACCTGGGAAAACTGATAAATATGCAGCCTGCTGAGATATGCAAGAAAATGTGTCCACAAACACTGAACCCAGAAGAGAAGACTGATGTGTGAACACTTAGTGGTGAGGAGATAAACTGTTGCAACGCTTTCAATCATATCACATGATCCTCTTCTGTAGAGAGAGTTACCCAGTTGTCACTTAAATATTACGACATGGACTTGAGACACTGTCCCAGGAGATGCCAACCTACAATTTCTCTCTCCATCAGACCCTGAGCTCCTACTTTCCCTCTCTCTTCTTTCTTCCTCCTACTCTCCACAGGCCAAGTGCTCCTAGTCCATGGAGCATTTCCGCTGGTGGAAGCTTGTCGGGTGGAAGTGCCACCCGGTCAAAGTCTACAGCTCCAACGGCGTGGAGGAAGAATCAGCCGAGAGTTTCCAAGGTGAGATGAGGAGTTAGTCATTAAGATGTTCCTGACCTCTTTGAATTTGAATTTGTTTCTCTGAATACCTCCCACACGTAAGTTTATTTTTGAATGTATCAGACAAAACTCATGGGGAGGGTCCAGGTTGACATAACTGAAGCATTTCCATAGAGAGCCACTTTGCATCAGCAGCACCATGCTCCAGTGCTCTGGGAGAGTTTATAGTCCTGAGAGTTGAACACTGGATGACTGACAGCTGTCCTTCATGACAACAGAAGACACAGAAATCCTCCTCATCAAAAACATGACTTTGATCTGCGTCCTCATCTGGACTCTCCTCTGCTGCTGCTTCACAGGTAAAGTCCAGAGAATCAAACTCCTCTCCTCTATCAACATCCGTCCCTCTGAAATGAAGCCCACAAAACCATGACGCTGCTTTATGTTTTTGTCTCTGTGTCCTCAGAGTCCAGAGGTCAGTACACAGTGACTCAGCCTGGAGCAGTGAGCTCTGCTCTGGGAGGCTCCGTCACCATCAGCTGTAGGACCAGTCAGGATGTTTTTGGTGGGAGCTATTTAGCCTGGTACCAACAGAGAGATGGAGAACCTCCTAAACTTCTCATTTACTATGCTAGCACTCGAGCATCAGGGATTCCAGGTCGTTTTACAGGCAGTGGATCAAACTCTGCCTTCACTCTGACCATCAGTGGAGTTCAGGCTGAAGATGCAGCGGTTTACTACTGTCAGAGTTGGCATTACCCCAACAGTCAGTGGGTGTGCACACAGTGAAAAACCGTCGTACAAAAACCTCCCTCAGTCAGACTGAACAGAAACTGCAGTGACTGCTGCAGCTGGAAGCTACTGCAGAGACTGATACACTTCATTGAGGACACACACACACACACACACACACACACACACACACACACACACACACACTATTACCACTATTATCACTTACACTCATTATCAACCAAATGTGTGCATTCATCAAATCACATTTCAGATACAGTCAATCAGTAGAGACAGGTGGATTAAGTAAAGATAATAGGTTATTACAGACTGAAGATTGAACATATTAACAGATGATATGTTCTGATTAAGTCTTGACAAAAAGTCTTTGTTGCATCAACTCTGCAGGGATTTTTTGTAAGAAAGGGACATCTGTCCTGAGCAGCAGCAGATATTTCCTCCACAAAATAAGAGGGCCAGGCATCCCAAAAAACACAGACACTGTTTCACCCAAGCAGGCATGAAACAAACCATGAATATTTGAACAGAAAGGCCATAAGCTGGTATGAGATGAAACATAGTAGACAGCATGTTACCAAAACCGTAAAACTTTTAACTAATAGGTTTTAGTCAGCAATAGTGAATTGTCAGGAATGACCTGAATAACTTTACCATAAATAGCTGGATGACAACAATACCCTGCTTGAGAGTTAAAGGCATCAGACAGCAATGGCAAATGGTCAGCAATGACTTGAATAGCAATAAATTGAACATATGATACATTGTAATTAACATATTGTAGGCCTTGATTAATTGTCCAATTTTAGACCTACACTACCAGTCAAAAGTTTGGACACACCTTCTCATTTAATATTTTTTCTTTATTTTTATGACTATTTACATTGTAGATTCTCACCGAAGGCATCACAACTACGAATGAACATACATGGAATTATGTAGTTAACAAAATTTTGAAATAACTCAAAACAAGTTTTAGATTCTTTAAAATAGCCACCCTTTGCTTTGATTACTGCTTTGCACACTCTTGGCATTCTCTCGATGAGCTTCATGAGGTCGTCACCTGAAATGGTTTTCCAACAGTCTTGAGGGAGTTCCCAGAGATGCTGAGCACTTGTTGGCCCTTTTGCCTTCACTCTGCGGTCCATCTCATCCCAAACCATCTCGATTGGGTTTAGGTCAGGCGACCGTGGAGGCCAGGTCATCTGGCGCAGCATTCCGTCACTCTGCTTCTTGGTTTAACAGCCCTTACACAGCCTGGAGGTGTGTTTGGGGTCATTGTCCTTTTGAAAAATAAATGATGGTCCAACTAAACGCAAACTGGATAGGATGGCATGTCGCTGCAGGATGCTGTGGTAGCCATGCTGGTTCAGTGTGCCTTCAATTTTGAATTAATCCCCAATAGTGTCACCAGCAAAGGTCCCCCACACCATCACACCTTCTCCTCCATGCTTCACAGTGGGAACCATGCATGTAGAGACCATCCGTTCACCTTTTCTGCGTCGCACAAAGACACGGCGGGTGGAACCAAAGAACTGGAATTTGGACTCATCAGACCAAAGCACAGATTTCCACTGGTCTAATGTCCATTCCTTGTGTTTCTTGGCCCAAACAAATCTCTTCTGCTTGTTACTTTTCCTTAGTTGTGTTTTTTTTAGCGGCTATTTGACCATAAAGACCTGATTCACACAGTCTCCTCCGAACAGTTGATGTAGAGATGTGTCTGCTACTAGAACTCTGTGTGGCATTCATCTGAGCTCTAATCTGAGGTGCTGATAACTTGTGATTTCCTTTCCTGGGGCGGTCCTCATGTGAGCCACTTTTGACGTAGCGATTGATGATTTTTGCGACTGCACTTTGGGACACATTCAAAGTATTTGCAATTTTCCGGACTGACTGACCTTCAGTTCTTAAGTAATGATGGACTGTCATTTCTCTTTACTTAGCTGATTGGTTCTTGCCCTAATATGAATTCTAACAAATGTCAAATATGGCTGTCAGCTGTGTACCAACCTGACTTCTGCACAACACAATTGATGGTCCCATCCCCATTAAGAAGGCAAGAAATTCCACAAATGAACCCTGACAAGGCACACCTGTGAAGTGAAAACCATTTCAGGTGACGACATTATGAAGCTCACTGAGAGAAGGCTGAGGGTTTGCAGCGCTGTCAACAAAGCAAAGGGTGGCAACTTTGAGGAATCTAAAATATGAAACACATTTAGAGTTATTTCACACTTTTTTGTTTACTACATAATTCCATGTGTGTACATTCACAGTTGTGATGCCTTCAGTGAGAAGCTACAATGTAAATAGTCATGAAAATAAAGAAAAACCATTAAATGAGAAGGTGTGTCCAAACTTTAGACTGGTAGTTTATGTCATGTAGTATCAGTGATTATAGAAGAGCATATTTTTTTCATTTATCATGATGTGCGAGAACTTACCAAGCGAAGAAATAAAATAAAAATATAAAAATGAAAATAATAGGTCTCATGTTACATACGACCACATACCCTTTGTGTAAAGAGGAATTTAGAAGTACTGGCCCACCTCTAAAATCCTGTTACCCTGCTTTCTGAGGAATCTGAGGAATCAAGACCCAGCTAATGTTATAGAATGACAGCAATGTTCCTAATCCCTTGAGCTGAGGTAAAGAATAACACATTTCCCACAAATAGTTCCTTGTTGCAAGTACGCTACATGAGGAAAGTCAAAAAAGGCTGCTATCAGAATGAAATTAAATTAGAATTTAAAGGAAAAGAGTTCTCCTGGCACAAGTAGACACTACCGACAATGTTTCAGTTTGGAAAAGAGAAATGATGGATTGATGTGAACATGAAGGGATTGGGATGGAGACTGTGAACCCGATTTTTGAGCAATAGTGCAGGAAATAGTTTGGCAAGAGTAACAACATGCTTTAATGTGGACATCTACAGTTCAATCTTCAGCTCACTCCAAACTAAGAGCACAGGAAATAAGACAATTCATATGGCAATGAATCTACAAGGAAGTTAGTCACTAAGATCTTCCTGACCTCTTTGAATTTTGAATTTGTTTCTCTGAATACCCATCCGTAAGTTTATTATTGGATGTGTCATATAAAACTCATGGGGAGGGTCCAGGTTGACATAACTGAAGCATTTCCATAGAGAGCCACTTTGCATCAGCAGCACCATGCTCCAGTGCTCTGGGAGAGTTTATAGTCCTGAGAGTTGAACACTGGATGACTGACAGCTGTCCTTCATGACAACAGAAGACACAGAAATCCTCCTCATCAAAAACATGACTTTGATCTGCGTCCTCATCTGGACTCTCCTCTGCTGCTGCTTCACAGGTAAAGTCCAGAGAATCAAACTCCTCTCCTCTATCAACATCCGTCCCTCTGAAATGAAGCCCACAAAACCATGACGCTGCTTTATGTTTTTGTCTCTGTGTCCTCAGAGTCCAGAGGTCAGATCACAGTGACTCAGCCTGGAGCAGTGAGCTCTGCTCTGGGAGGCTCCGTCACCATCAACTGTAGGACCAGTCAGGATGTTTATGTTGCTGGCAGCTTCCACGCTTTAGCCTGGTACCAACAGAGAGATGAAGCAGCTCCTAAACTTCTCATTTACTATGCTAGCATTCAAGAATCAGGGATTCCAGGTCGTTTTACAGGCAGTGGATCAAACTCTGCCTTCACTCTGACCATCAGTGGAGTTCAGGCTGAAGATGCAGCAGTTTACTACTGTGGGAGTGAACATGTCATCAACAGTCAGAGTGTGTTCACACAGTGAAAAACCGTCGTACAAAAACCTCCCTCAGTCAGACTGAACAGAAACTGAACTGACTGCTGCAGCTGGAAGCTACTGCAGAGACTGATACACTTCACTGAGGACACACACACACCACACACACACACACACACACACACACACACACACACACACTATTATCACTTACACTCATTATCCACCAAATGTGTGCATACCACAAATCACATTTCAGATACTTTCAATCAGTAGAGACAGATGGATCAAGTAAAGATAATAGGTTATTATAGACTCAAGATTAAATAGATTAACAGATATGTGCTGAGTGAGTCTTGACAAAAAGTCTTTGGTGCATCAACTCTGCAGGGAGATCATGATAAATGGCATCTGTCCTGAGCAGCATCAGGTAATTCCTCCACAAAATAAGAGGGCCAGGCATCCCAAAAATCACAGGCACTGTTTCACCCAAGCAGGCTCACTAACCAAGCAGGAATGAAACCAGCCATGAATATTTGAACAGAAATGCCATAATCTGCTATGAGATGAAACAAAGTAGACAGCAGTCGCAAATGGTTAGCAATGACTTGAATAGCAACAAATTGGACATATGATAGATTCCAATCAACATATTGTGGGTCTGGATAAGTCACACAATTTTAGACCTATTTACATACATATAATCAAATACCCTGATTGTACAGAGGAATTTCGAAATACTGGCCCATCGTTATAAGCCTGTTACCTGTCGAGCTGAGGCAAAACAAGGCTCTGCTGCAATTATAGAATTACAGCAATGTTTCTCATCTGTTGATTTGAGGTAAAGACGAACAAACTTTCCACAAATAATACCTTGCGACAAGTACGCTAGATGAGGAAAATCAAGACCGGATGCCATTTTACAATTTACAGTGAAATAGTTCTGCTGGCATATGGAGTGACAATTTTAAAATTGAGCATGCTAAAGTAAATAGCAACTTTTCACCACATTTAGAAACGGACCCCATTAAAAAACATATATGTGAATGTTTTTATGTTACTCTTCCCAGATTTACAGCAATATTTGTGAACTTTGTGATATTCACTTCTCTTATAAAAATAAAATGTCAATGTAAAATCTAAATCAAAAATCCAAATGTTAAATATTGAAATCTAAATGTTAATTCTAAATCTAAATGTTACATCTAAATCTAAATGTTACATCTAAATCTAAATCTAAATGTTAAATCTAAATGTCACGTTTGAAACTAAATATTTAGCTAATATGCAAATTCACACTGCCTGTCATTGGAAGAACCAAAATTCCCCAGGTGTCCTCCTGTTAATCTAAACATGAACCTGCTGACAGTTTATAATCATATGGATGCTGTTATAATGTGTTGGGATTGAGATCTTGACCCATCAAGCATCAAGCTGCTTGTCTCTGTGTGAATAAACAACAGCAGAGAATTGGCAAACCGCTGCTGTGGCGATAATGCGGCCTCGGTCATAAGGGCTACTGTCGCTGTCACTGCAGACGCATTGCTGAACATCTATATTGCTGCAAAAATGGCCTGACCAGTGTTTCCAGCTAAGTTGCTGGACATGGTGGCAGGCAAAATGAGAGCGCGGTGAGGAGACGTGACTAACAGTGCAGCGCCATCAATCTGTCTGACTATGCGAAGAAGACCGTGGATAGGGCTTGTTGTGCTTCAATGAGCTTTTATTTTGGTATTTCAGGTGACAGGCAGTGTAAATTTGTATTTTAGGTGAATACCTAGCTTCACATTTAGATTTAACATTTAACATTTAGATTTAGGTTTAAAATTTACATTTAACTTTTAGGATTTATATTTAAACACAACATTTGTACTTATATTTATCACTTATATGTATATTTAACATTTAGATTTCAATTTCACATTTAGATTTCAGTTTAACATTTAGATTTAACACTTAGATTTATTATTTAGATTAAGATTTAAACTTTAACATTTAGATTTAGATTTTATATTTAGATTTAACATTGGCATTACATTTTTACAAGAGAAGTAAATATCACAAAGTTCACAAATATTGCTGTAGATCTGTTCAAAAGTAATTGGCACAGGTAAACACTTGTACGATAAGGACAATGTTTCAGTTTTGAAAAGCACCTTGGAAACTCTGAACCCAGAAGAAAATATGGATTGATATAAATATGAGGGGATTAGGATGGGGACTGTGAACCTGATATTTGAGCAGTAATCCAGGAAATGCTTTGGCAACAGCTACAGCATGCTGTGATGTGGACAACTACAGTTCAAACTTCAGCTCAGTCCAAACTAAGACAACAGGAAATAAGATGTTTTATATAGTAATGAATACTAATTCAAATTATTAATTCAGATGTTGTTGACCTCTTCCAATTATAATTAGTTTTTTTGAACACCACCTATTTGTAATTTTATTCTCGGATGTATCAGACAAAACTCATGGGGAGGGTCCAGGTTGACATAACTGAAGCATTTCCATAGAGAGCCACTTTGCATCAGCAGCACCATGCTCCAGTGCTCTGGGAGAGTTTATAGTCCTGAGAGTTGAACACTGGATGACTGACAGCTGTCCTTCATGACAACAGAAGACACAGAAATCCTCCTCATCAAAAACATGACTTTGATCTGCGTCCTCATCTGGACTCTCCTCTGCTGCTGCTTCACAGGTAAAGTCCAGAGAATCAAACTCCTCTCCTCTATCAACATCCGTCCCTCTGAAATGAAGCCCACAAAACCATGACGCTGCTTTATGTTTTTGTCTCTGTGTCCTCAGAGTCCAGAGGTCAGTACACAGTGACTCAGCCTGGAGCAGTGAGCTCTGCTCTGGGAGGCTCCGTCACCATCAGCTGTCGGACCAGTCAGGATGTTTTTAATAATAACTATTTAGCCTGGTACCAACAGAGAGATGGACAACCTCCTAAACTTCTCATTTACTTTGCCAGCACTCGAGAAACAGGGATTCCAGGTCGTTTTACAGGCAGTGGATCAAACTCTGCCTTCACTCTGACCATCAGTGGAGTTCAGGCTGAAGATGCAGCAGTTTACTACTGTCAGAGTTGGCATTACCCCAACAGTCAAGATGTGTTCACACAGTGAAAAACCGTCGTACAAAAACCTCCCTCAGTCAGACTGAACAGAAACTGAACTGACTGCTGCAGCTGGAAGCTACTGCAGAGACTGATACACTTCACTGAGGACACACACACACACACACACACACACACACACACACACACATTCTACTATCTCTACTCTTAGCACTAATGAACATGATCCGCCTAATCCTCAATAGTACCCAACTTTGGATAGTTCGCGAGAGATGTCTTGGTCTTGACCGTTGACCTTAGCTTACTGGAACACATTCATTTTAACCATATTCAATTTTTTAAAAAAAAAGCACATTAATAAACAAATCTGCTTTACAACCTTAACTTTTAATCAAGGACCCAGTTCAGCATGTGCATACTTAAAAGTCACATCACATTAAGACAGGTGCATTGTGTAAAAATAATATGTTATTACATATTGAAGATGAATCTTCACAAATCTTGTTCACAGATGAACAAATTATAAATTACAACAAATTACATGTGATGATTAAAGTATTTTGTGCAGCTTTTCTATAGGGAGGTTGTGTAATTGTGGAACGTCCGCCTTGAGCAGAAACAAGCTAATTCCTCCTCAAAATGAATGGGGCAAGCCGTCCAAAGACAACAGCCAAGGAGGCTCACTGACCAAGCAGGAATGAAACAACTGATGGTTATTTAAATGCCATAATCTGTTATGAGACGAAACATTGCAACAAAGCCTGGCGTCAAATAAACTGAATACTTAACTATCAAGGGGAATGTAAAATGCCTAATTTAATACAGTGTCTGAAATCTTTTTAGTGATGGACATGAAATAAGAGAATGAAACAGAAAAAATATATAATCAACAGTGACCCATAAATGCTTCTTTTGCACCTGAATAGGCTTTAGCCAGCAATGGTGAATGGTCAGCAGTGACATGAACAGACCCAACATCACAGACTAGAGGAGAGAAATGCCCTGCTTTACATTTAAAGACTTGAACTATTAATATATAATGGTCAGCTGTGACCTGAATAATATAGTCCGCAATAGCTTGAGGACGACAATGCCTAAGTTTAGATCTATTGCTGTAGACAGCAATGGCAAACAGTCAGCAGTGACTGAAATAGCAAAAAAATGAACAATATGATGCATTCAAATCAACACATTCTAGTTGTGGATTAATCACCAAACCTTAGACCTATTTATATCTATAACTAGGATGGCCACTGTGACAGACTATGACCACAAATAATTCCTTGTTGCAAGTATGCTAGTTGGGGAAAATCAACACCGGCTTCTATTCTAGACTTTACAGGAAACATTTTCTCCTGGCACAGGTGGACCCTAGTACTATGAAGACCAGTGTTGGGAAAGTTCACTTTCTACATGAACTAGTTCAAAGTTCCATCCATCCATCCATCCATCCATCCATCCATTTTCTTCCGCTTATCCGGGGCCAGGTCGCGGGGCCAGCTGTCTGAGCAGGGACGCCCAGACTTCCCTCACCCCGGACACTTCCTCTAGCTCCTCCGGGAGGATTCCAAGGCGTTCCCAGGCCAGCCTGGGCGTGTCCTGGGTCTTCCTCGGGGTCTCCTCCCGGTGGGGCATGCCAGGGACACCTCCCGAGGAAGGCGTCCTGGGGGCAAAGTTCAGTTCGCAAATTTTAAAATGAACTAGTTCAGTTCATAGTTCATAATTGAAAATGTTGATCTAAGTTCACAGTTCCAAAAATGAACAAGGTCATAGTTCTTTTTTTTTTTCAATATGTCGCTGCAAGCTATTATTTTTCAAAATCATTGCCACAGCCCATATAGAACCACAGACAGCAATTATTCAGTTTTAACACTGCAACTCCAGCTCTCCGACAATATACTGCAAAACGAGGTTGTCCAGCTGCGGCTGGGAGATGAAGACAGCGGAGCTGCTACTGTATGCCGTTAATCTGATTTGGGTGGTAGACACAGGTGGCGCTACTGGTGGGCCCGGGCCCACCCGTTTTAGGCCGGGCCCACCCATTTTGGCCCAGGCCTATAGTGAGTAGTGAGTGATTTTTGTTCTAGCTGTTCTAGCAGCCTGAAGAATGCTTTGAGTGAAAGCTTCTCAGCCAGTCAGCGGCTTCTACCCCACGTGTGGACTCTTAAGCCTGACCACAGGCTGCATCGTCACCAGCAAATGATCCAATGACAGCTTTTCAAGCTAGCTCAATGCGATTGACAGAAACAGTAGCTATTAGCTAACATGAAAGATCAACATGGCAAAGCAAAGCAGTTTATTTTCATTTAAATTCACAACGAAATGCTCCGAGGAGGAAACTCCTGCCGTTTTTATTAATGTTACGAGTGACGAGTTACCATCCAGCTCGGCCGTCCCCTCCCCATCAAGTCCTCCCGTAGCCACTCCCTCACACCAGCAAGGCAAGTTAGGCTAACGTTATTGTCTGGCTGTCTGTATGCACATTTTCTGGAGGGAAAAATAATATTGGTAGAAGGCGGAGGTAACTTGTGATAGAGTTTTATGTGTTATAGGAGACAGGGTTCAAGCCTAGCACAAACGCCGTTCCCCAAGAAGACCTGTCACAACCTCCGCTAGACCTGTCATCAATAGATAAGCCTGCAAGCGAGCCCAAGCTCTGTACATTCCCAGCCACACGCACATCGGGGAAAGATAGCAGTTTTTCTGACAGGTGGTACTCAAAATTCCTGTGGCTGGAATACAGCATCTGAAGAGATACCCGACACACACGGCTTTATGAGAGTCGCTGCTGCTTGCTTGCCACGATTAGACACCTTTGGTGACAAGTAACATTAGAGCTTAGATCTGGCCCAAAAAAAATCAAGCCCGGCCCAGACTGAGCCCGTGCACGTTGTGTCCGAGCCTGGCCCGACAGATCAACCGTAATTATGAGCCCGAGCCCGATTTAAACCCGACATTTTTTTAATACGTGGGCTGTTATAACGGACTATCTCAAGCTCCATGTTGCACTTAAACTACACAATCATTGATGCCGGTAACGCGTAACTGTTACACCCCTGAAACAGGGGAGAAATAATCACTACAGTGATAGAGCGTCTTTTCCTCTGCTCATTGTTTACTGCAATCTTTTGTACATAAGCACAAATACAAAAATATAAACATGTTAAACATAATAACGTACATTCTGTCTGAATCACAATATTACAGTAGATTAATAGTAACGTTGTCCTTCAGAAACAGACATCTCACTTTGAAGCACAAAATGTTCTTAGAGTCTACCAAACTAACTTGCAATCACTTTAGTTTCATTTAAGAGTGCATAACATACTGCAAATTCAACATGAAGGGAACACAATGCTAGACGTTAACAACGTGCGGTGCATAATGGCGGCGGCGGCGCAGCGGCTCGGCGCAGCTACCAGAGTTTTTAGCTAGCAAACACATTTCACTCCTCTCGGCAAAACGAAACTTAAATATAGTGAAAAATTCATCATAACACTTTTCCAATGCTCTTAACATATTAACCACCAGTTAAATACACATTTGTGTTGTTAAATGTCATAATATACCTGAAACAGGGGAGAAATAATCACTACAGTGATAGAGCGTCTTTTCCTCTGCTCATTGTTTACTGCAATGAGGAAGAATACCGCGAATCTCCCAGATATGTGGGTGGAGCCAGAAGCAATCGATCTCAGAGTCTTAGATCAAGATCACTCTATAGCTCACAGATCAAAACTACTTATGCTTAAATTTAAGAATACAAAATGAATGTGAACAATATCAAATAAACACTCTTATAGCATTTTAACCCATTTTCAACTCTTATGAATAATCCTCTTTACCTCAACACAGATTAATATTATTACAGACCATGAATTTATGTCCTTTTAATCTCAACACAGATTTTAATATTATTACAGACCATTAATTTACGTCCTTTTAATCTGTAACAATGTATAAGTGTATTAGCTTTTCAACCTGTCACATTACTCTAATCTGACCACTTTTTTCAGTAACAAGTGATCTAACGTTAATATTTCCAAACCACTAATCAGATTAAAGTTACTTATTCAAATCACTGTGCGTTACTATTATATATACTGTCATTTTCCTTAGTAAAATTATATATTTTTGCTTTCTACTTGAGTCTCTGGGAGTGATGTCACGTATGCTAGAAGTCACGTTTTCAGCACGAGGACACTCACATGTAAAACCACGCAGCAGCACAAGCAATGTGGAGGGAGGAGAGAGATGCATGTTCTCTAGCACATACCTTGAAAGGCTGCTTTAGTTCAATGTGCCGTTTCAGGTTCGCTGAAATCACAGAACCCAGTAGAAAGGACTAATGAGAACATTAAGCGGTGAGGAATTAAACCGAGCAGAGCTTTTAAAGAGGACATGATACTCTTCAGCTGAGTCAGTTGCCCAGTGGCCAAACTGTTACTATATGTACTTGAGACAAAGAAATCTGTCCAACTGTAACTGATAAAAACTTCTATGTTTTCTGGATCTGCCCACATGTCCAAAACTTCTGGTAGGAGTTTCATGAACAAGAGATTTGAGATCCTCACGCTCAGCATCCCCTCATCCATCATCACTGCTGTACTTGGTGAAATATGCACACATTAAACATCTAAACATGTCAAAACAACAGCAATATTGATATCAATATGACATCAGTGATTGTCTACAAACAAATCGGTTTGCGACCAGACTTTAACATCCTCTCCATGTAAATATGTAAATATGTTGAGGACAGCTACAGTTCACTGACTCTGTGTGTTTGCATATGTGTCCTGCCTCTCTGCTCCCAGCCGTTAAGAGGCCAGTGTTGATCAGTGGCTGTCCAGGCCTTTCACAGCCACTGACACGCCGGCAGCACAATGATGATGTCACTGGTTCTACTGCTGGCCACCCTGGGGCTCCTTGTTCAGGGTGAGACTCTCTGCTGAAAACGTTGCTTCAGGATGCCACCAGGTTCACCACAGTGATGTTCTGCTATGATGGAGAAACACTGAAACAAGCAGCATTGACCTTCTTCCATCTGTTCTCCATGTTAAAGAAATCATCCTCTTCTGTTTGGATGTTGATCGTCTTTCTCTAAACTGGATTTGTCTCAATAACTCTTCTCCCCTTTCTCATGTTTTGCAGATTCATCAGGAGAAATCATCCTGACTCAGTCTCCTGGAGCTCAGTCTGTTGCTCCAGGACAGACTGTTTCTCTCAGATGTAAAGCCAGTTCAAGTGTTAGTGATGACTTGCAGTGGTATCATCAGAAAGCTGGAGAAGCCCCTAAACTCCTTATTTATAATGCTGATTCCCGTCAGTCTGGAGTTTCAGATCGTTTCAGTGGGAGTCAGTCTGGGACCGACTTCACTCTGACCATCAGTGGAGTTCAGACTGAAGATGCAGGAGTTTACTACTGTCAGCAGGATTACAGCCGACCGTTCACACAGTGATACAACGTCGTACAAAAACCTCCTTCAGCTAAAGAGGAACTGGTCTGAATTAACAGCTGCAGAAAACTGACAGACAATATGTCACTATAATACACGCCATGACATCATTTCATTCTAACATTTTATAGTGACAATAATAACTGTATTAAAAAAAGAAATTTTAGATTTTTTAAGGAAACATTTAAATATTTAACCTCCTCTGAGTTTGATGTCAACTGATTCATCAGGTAAGCTAATATAGAAGATAATACATCAGAACTTTTCTCCTTCAGAATTGTTTCTTCAGGGTTCTCTGAGATTGTCCTTAATACATATCCAAGAAGAATAAACATTATGGAACGGCATCATTAATCTACAGCATATCAAACTTTATATATTCAATTAAAGAGTCAGGTTGGATCCTGATATTTTCTTCATTATTGCTGCATGTCACTTTAATTTGAATTCTTTTTTTTTATTTAAACTAATTTCAAGTCTGCAGGAAAGAATTAAAATTTGTGGTATTTTTATTTGTATAATAACTTATTAGTGGTCCATCTATCATCTTTGTCTTTTATCTTTCTGCTTGAGATTTGACAAAAACAAGTTAATTTGACTGTATGTGTTTTTAAAAATAGACAACATTGTTTAACATAGCATGATGTCACACTGCATATGCTGATGACATGCTGTTTTATTTTCCCAATGATTTCAAACTATGTTTTAATTGTGATACATTAATTTCAGTCAATTACTTTTTATTGATAAAGCCCAATATCATAAATCAACTTAATCTCACCTGGCTTTACAATCTGCAGAGCATGAATCAATAATAATAATAATGTTAATTATTGGTAATTATATTATATATTGTAATAATTATTTTTTGTTGGTGTAATGACAGAAAGTGAGAGTGAGAGAGAGAGACACAGATTTGCAGATAAAGATAAAAAAACAGTAATATAACTCCACCCACTGCAGAGAGAGAGATTCATAAAGTTTATATGAGCTCAACTAAACTCCATCCTGTTGGCTGCAGCAGAGGAGCTTCTAGTTCTGTTGGTCTTCCTCAGATTGGATGAAACTGATCTTGAATGTTTCACTTCCCTCTCTGAGCTCAGTAACCATGGCAACAGACAGGCATCACTGCTGAACCATGATGACAGACAGGTTTCAGTACTAAAGATAAAAAGTTAAAGGTTGCACTTTGTTCCTTTTGACATATTTATGTTAAAAACCCAAATTCACAGAGAAATCAACAATGGCATGCTGCTGATAAATGATCTGATTAAGTGATTGATCCATTGATAACCAGCATGATGAGAGCAATCCAAGTCCCTGTTGGAGTCAGTCAGAGCATTTCCATAGAGAGCCACTTTGCATCAGCAGCACCATGCTCCAGTGCTCTGGGAGAGTTTATAGTCCTGAGAGTTGAACACTGGATGACTGACAGCTGTCCTTCATGACAACAGAAGACACAGAAATCCTCCTCATCAAAAACATGACTTTGATCTGCGTCCTCATCTGGACTCTCCTCTGCTGCTGCTTCACAGGTAAAGTCCAGAGAATCAAACTCCTCTCCTCTATCAACATCCGTCCCTCTGAAATGAAGCCCACAAAACCATGACGCTGCTTTATGTTTTTGTCTCTGTGTCCTCAGAGTCCAGAGGTCAGATCACAGTGACTCAGCCTGGAGCAGTGAGCTCTGCTCTGGGAGGCTCCGTCACCATCAACTGTAGGACCAGTCAGAATGTTATATGGTAGACTAACCTTTTAGCCTGGTACCAACAGAGAGATGGAGAAACTCCTAAACTTCTCATTCACAGTGCTAGTACTCGAGCATCAGGGATTCCAGATCGTTTTACAGGCAGTGGATCAAACTCTGCCTTCACTCTGACCATCAGTGGAGTTCAGGCTGAAGATGCAGCAGTTTACTACTGTCAGAGTGTACATTACATCAACAGTCAGCGTGTGTTCACACAGTGAAAAACCGTCGTACAAAAACCTCCCTCAGTCAGACTGAACAGAAACTGAACTGACTGCTGCAGCTGGAAGCTACTGCAGAGACTGATACACTTCACTGAGGACACACACACACACACACACACACACACACACACACACACACACACACACACACACACACACACACAGTAGCACCAGATAATTCGGCCAGGCTCACAACCCAAGCAGGAATGAAGCATGCCATGAATATTTGAACAGAACCCTAACCCATAATCTGCTATGAGATGAAAGATAGCATGACACCAAAAACTTTAAAATTCTTAAGTAACAGGTTTTAGACATCAATGGTGAATGGTCAGGAGTCTCCTGAATAACTTCACCACCAATGGCCTGCTTGATATTTAAAGACTTTAACATTTAATATGTAATCGTCAGCTGGGACCTGAATATCTTAGAAGGCAACATCTTGAGAACAATTTATCTGCTTGGCATTTAAAAGCCTCATACAGCAATGGCAAATGGTCAGCAATGACTTGAATAGCAGTACATTAAACAATATGATACATTCTAATCAACATATTGTGGGTCTGGATTACTCGTCCAATTTTAGACCTATTTCATTTAGCATAAGTGATTATAGAAGAGCTGATTTTTATATGCATTATGATGTACAAGAACTTACCAAGCCAAGAGAAGTAGATTGAAAACAATAGGTTTCATGTTACATATGACCAAATACCCTTATTGTACAACAGAATTTAGAAATAATGTCCCATCTCTAAAAGCCTGTTGCCCATCTAGCTGAGGTAAATCAAGACCTAGCTCCTTTACAGAATAACAGCAATATTCCTCATCCTTGTTAATGTAAGGAAGAACAAACTTTCCACAAATAGTTCCTCGTTGCAAGAACGCTTGATGAGGAAAATCAAGACCATGCTATTTTAGAATTTACAGGACAAGACTTCTCCAGGCACTGGTAGACACTGGTACAATAAAGACAATGTTTCAGTTTGGAAAAGCACCATGGAATCTCTAAACTCAGAATAAATGATGGATTGATTGAACATGAAGGGATTACCTGTCAAAGATCAACTCCTCTGCCTCCAACCCCAGGACACCATTCTCCTTATTCTCTTCTCTCCTTACCCCTCCTACCCCTCCCCTCCTTCCTCCCTCACTCTGATGACTTTGCAACTTACTTCACCAAGAAAATAAAAGACATCAGTTCCTTATTTACTCCTATGCCCATTCAGAAAGCCCCTACCCCTTCCGTCTCCCCTGTTGGCCTCACCTGCTTCAGCCCTCTCTCCTCTGAAGATGTTCACACACTAGTGATGTCTAACCGTGCCACCACCTGTTCCCTTGACCTGATTCCCGCCTCCTTTCTCCAAGACATCTCTCAAGACATCCTGCCATTCCTTACCTCTCTGATCAACTCCTCCCTCACTTCAGGCATTATTCCAGCTCCTTTCAAGAAAGCCACAGTAAAGCCACTCCTAAAGAAACCCACCCTAGACTCAGCTGACATCCAAAACTACAGACCTGTATCTCTTCTTTCATTCCTCTCTAAAACCCTGGAACGTGCAGTCTACAACCAGCTGTCCTCCTATCTTTCAGAAAATGACCTCCTTGACCCTAATCAGTCAGGCTTCAGGACTACTCACTCCACTGAGACGGCCCTCCTCACGGTGACTGAGTTGCTTGGTGCCGCCAGAGCCTCGTCCCGTTCATCCCTCCTCATTCTCCTCAAATTATCCTCTGCACTTGACACAGTCAACCACTGAATCCTCCTCTCCACTCTGGCTGTACTTGGCATTGCGGACATTGCTCTAACCTGGTTCACATCATACCTAACAAATCGCACTTTCAGGTCTCATGGAACGGCTCCTTGTCCAAACCCTGCTTTCTGGAAACTGGTGTCACTCAAGGCTGAGTATTAGAACTGCTTCTGTTTTCACTCTTTACTAGATCACTAGGCTCTACGATCACATTTCATGGATTCTCTTACCACTGTTATGCAGACGACACCCAACTGTTCCTGTCTTTTCTGCCATCTTCCTCCAACACCTACGTTGAAACGCGCATCTCAGAATGTTTGGCAGACATCTCCGCTTGGACAACTGCGCATCACCTCAAACTCAACCTTAGTAAAACTGAACTCCTCTTCATCCGGGGGAAAGACTGCCCTCGCATGGACCTGTCAGTCACTGTCAAGGATGTCATGGTATCGCCTACATCGGTGACGAGGGACCTGGGCGTAATCCTCAATGACGGGCTGTCCTGCACCCCCAACATCACTGCTGGGGCTCGATCCTGCAGATTTGCCCTCTACAACATCCGCAGGATCCAGTCTTTCCTCACAAAAGACGCAGCGCAACACCTGGTCCAAGCGCTGGTCATTTCGCGCCTGGACTACTGCAACTCCTCCATGGCTGGACTTCCAGCATCTGCAACGAAACCACAGCAGTTTGCCTCGTTTACAATCTTCCCAAATTCTCCCATGTGACCCCCCTCCTCCATGACCTCCACTGGCTTCCTGTTTAGCCTGCATATGATTTACAGTTTTTCTCAATTGCTAAGACACATTTCTTGAAAGCTTCTCTCCTTTTCTCTAAACTAAAGCTTTCAAGCTACATTCACAAAACCTCAGACTCTTCTTGCAAAACCAAACTTTCACCTCAAAACAGTTCAATCTGTGCCCAAAACTGAACTTTGTTGTCAAATCGTGCCCTAAGTCAATCAAAATTAAAAACACTACTGAGCAGTCACTAAACACTACATAGAAAAATAGAAAACACAATGCTCAGGACATGAAGCTGAATGCATGTTGCAAAACAAAAAACCTGTGCATTTAGCACTTGTACAAAAAGACAAAAAACAGAAATCTTGTGCATTTACATGTAGCACTTGTACAGTACAAAAAACAAAAATCTTGTGCATTTACAGTACACAAAGCACTTGTACAAAACAAACAGAAATCGTATGCATTTCCCACTTGTGTACAGTAAGCCCATGTAAAAAATAAAGTACAAAAATATACACAAAAGTGCATTACTCAGCCACAGCATCATGTCTCCGTACTGGGTCAGGCCACAGGACCTCATCCACATCACATGCCACATTTTGCCTGGCCAGGCAACGGGGGAAAAAACCCCTGGCATGCCGTATCCAGGCTTGGCACGCCTCCACACCTATGTCACCACAGGCTAATTCCATGGCTTGGAGGAGATTTACCCTGGTGTAAGGTTGCCAGTCGTAGACCTTCCACCGCCATGAGGAGAAGAATTCCTCAATTGGGTTAAGGAAAGGGGAGTATGGTGGGAGGCAAAGATTTATAAAGCCTTGGTTCATACTGAACCACTCTCTTACCTGGAGGGCACTGTGAAAGCTCACATTGTCCCACACAACAACATACATGGGATGCTCAACAGAGCAACAGAGCATCTCGCATGTTGTTAAGGAAAATGAGGAGCTGGTGAGTATTGTAGGGCCCCAGGTTGGCATGATGGTGGACAACCCCATGATTGCTGATGGCAGCACATAATGTGACATTGCCACCACGCTGCCCAGGGACACCAACAATTGCCCAATGTCCAATCACATTACGGCCTCTCCTTCTCCTTTAGGTGAGATTGAACCCAGCTTCATCCATGTAGATGTATTCATGGGGTCTTTCCATTGCATCCAGTTGAAAAACTCTCTGTAGAAATAGATATAGTTTTGTAAGTGATACAGAAAAAGGGATTTAGGCCACTACAGTAAATCACTACTTACAGTAATCAACATTGAATGTGTCTGGATATATACCAACCTGTACATACTGGAATCTTTGCTCTTTGACTCTGTCTGAGTTCCGATCGACGGGCACTCTGTACAGCTGTTTCATGCGCAGTCTGTTGCGCTTGAGGACACGATCAACAGTAGTGAGGCTGACACTGTTGATACCCTCAAAATTTGCATGGTCTTCAATGATCTTCTGCTGAATTTCACGCAGTTTAATGGCATTGTCCTCACGGACCATATCAACAATTAGGGTCTCTTGGTGTGGGGAGAACATACCTGTCCTCCCACCCCCATGTGGCAGTCTTTCAATTCTACAAAAAGAGAACATGCAGTTATAAAAAATATACATGGAGTACTAGGCCTACAAACAGTTAGACTAACCCTCCATTACAATACTACAGTACATTGGCACAGTGATGTACTGAAACATATATTTACTTACAGTATACTGTGGTACAGTATATACTGTAATATGTCATACAGTAATTTGCTCTCAACATTTACATACTGTACTATAATGTCAAAAAAGATAATTACCTGTTCTCTTCTCTAAATCTTCGGATTATGGTGGACACAGTGAATCTACTGATGTTTGGTTGTACCCTTTGTCCGGCCTCCCTCATGCTCATACCATGGACAAGAACATGGTCAATCACAGTAGCTCTGATTTCATCAGATATTACTGTTCTTTGTCTTCGCTGACCACCTCGACCACCTCGACCTCCTCGACCTCCTCTCACACGAACTCTTCCTCTCAGATTTCTATCCATTGTAGTGCCTCACAAACCAGTGCTCTCTGAACTGGCTTTATATATTCCCTCACATCATTAGCCACAAGTGTGATCAATTTTGAGTTGTTGTGTTCAAGTGGTGACACCCGTGCTTTAATTGTGTTTGACTTTTGCCACCTGTGCTCACCATTATGCAGCACAGGTGCATCACAATGAAAATGTGTTGGGAAGTTGTGTCTAAACAGGTGAAAAGTGGTCATGGTTTTGCCAAAAGAGTGATTGATTCAATCAGTGGGTTCAGGCAACAGAGAAATTGGTTCAGACAACAGGGTTTAGTGTTTTAGCAATTGAGAAAAACTGTAAGATGATGGTGCTGGCCTTCAAGGCCGTCAACGGAACTGCACCTGTCTACCTCCAAACATGGAGGTGTTGCTCATCTACATCAGCGGGCCGACAGGTACCCCCATCGTTGAGAGCAGACAATGCCCGCTCAGCGAAGTCATGACTCTTCTTTGTTTTGACACCTCAATGGTGGAACGAACTCCCAACCAATGTCAGAACAGCGGAATCACTCTCCAGTTTCCGAAAAGACTCAAGATTCATTTGTTCAGACTTCACCTCGACCTCGCATGGCATGACTCCATGGTATGCACTTGTATGTTCATATCGTTAGCAATTTTATCAAAGCACTTAAAGAATCTTTGACAAATAGCAGGTGTGATGATCAGATGAGGGGTTGACAATTGTTTCTACATTTCTTTTACTCCAACGGTAAAATGTCGTGGTTTCTCTCTTGTGACAAATGTACTTATTGTAAGTCGCTTTAGAGAAAAGCGTCTGCTAAATGCCCTTAATGTAAATGTAAATGATTACAAGCAGCTTAAGGCAGTTGATTATTAATGAATGTTAAGTAAAGCCTATCCTTGAAGGGATCGAAAATATATATGGGAACCAATGTTTTCCTCCTTCAATGTGGGTTAAAGAATTTCAATTTCTTTCTTTGAATGCCATCCGTAAGTTTATTCTTAGATGTATCGGACAAAACTCATGGGGAGGGTCCAGGTTGACATAACTGAAGCATTTCCATAGAGAGCCACTTTGCATCAGCAGCACCATGCTCCAGTGCTCTGGGAGAGTTTATAGTCCTGAGAGTTGAACACTGGATGACTGACAGCTGTCCTTCATGACAACAGAAGACACAGAAATCCTCCTCATCAAAAACATGACTTTGATCTGCGTCCTCATCTGGACTCTCCTCTGCTGCTGCTTCACAGGTAAAGTCCAGAGAATCAAACTCCTCTCCTCTATCAACATCCGTCCCTCTGAAATGAAGCCCACAAAACCATGACGCTGCTTTATGTTTTTGTCTCTGTGTCCTCAGAGTCCAGAGGTCAGTACACAGTGACTCAGCCTGGAGCAGTGAGCTCTGCTCTGGGAGGCTCCGTCACCATCAACTGTAGGACCAGTCAGAATGTTTTTGGTGGGAGCTATTTAGCCTGGTACCAACAGAGAGATGGAGAAACTCCTAAACTTCTCATTTACGATGCTAGCACTCGAGCATCAGGGATTCCAGGTCGTTTTACAGGCAGTGGATCAAACTCTGCCTTCACTCTGACCATCAGTGGAGTTCAGGCTGAAGATGCAGCAGTTTACTACTGTCAGAGTTATCATGCATACATCAACAGTCACAGCAATGGTGTTCACACAGTGAAAAACCGTCGTACAAAAACCTCCCTCAGTCAGACTGAACAGAAACTGAACTGACTGCTGCAGCTGGAAGCTACTGCAGAGACTGATACACTTCACTGAGGACACACACACACACACACACACACACACACACACACACATCTTTTCCATCACAGTTTCTCACCTTCCATTTATATCTAATCATAATCCCATGCTCTTATTTGATTTGCCATATAATCAGAAGGCCAAACAAGGACAGTTAATAAAAACATTTCTGACCTTTGACCTCAGCTTGATACTGTATCACATCAGATTAGAACACTTGTTCATTTAAGACAACATGAAGACACAGAGCAGCATCAGAAACAATCCTGATCAAGGTTGACCCAAAAAAGCTGTTATCCTCAAATCATAACTGATATTATCTCAAATAAATACAATTATGTTCAGTGAAGAAAATGTAAATGTCAGCTAGGATCATAAAAAAGGACAAAAGACTTCATCTCAAACAATATCAACTTCACATTAAAAAGTGAAATAATTGACTGAATGACATAAACAGTCATTTCCATCCATAAAAACTCTGTCATGTTCATGATGGTTTCATGTCAGTCTGATGCACGTCCCTTCAAAGAAACACAACTTAACTTTCTCTTCAAATGAATAAAAGTTACACAGACAGCTTTTTTTTAAATACTTTTTCAAGAGCAATGAACCTAAAATTACATTAAATTGGTGCTTAAAATGTACAAATGAATCCATATTTATCATACTAGAAAGACTATAGAAGAAGATCCACAGTCTTAAACCAATGAAATCGTAATAAGAAAATAATGAAGTTGCTATTTGAGTGACTGTGTGCATTAATGTGACAAATGTTCCTCATATATCATATATGTTGAAAAAGAAGGTCAAAGACACGTCACATTTATAATAAAGGTAATGAAATCTTTATTGTTGTAAAATGTTGAAACAGAAGCAAGAAGACATTAATGTTGAAACATGTTGAGAGAAAGAGAACAGAAACTAAACTGACTGCTGCAGCTGGAAGCTACTGCAGAGACTGATACACTTCACTGAGGACACACACACACACACACACACACACACACACACACACACACACACACACACACACACACCACATATTTTCCATCACAGTGTCTCACCTTCCATTTATATCCAATTATAAACCCATGCTCTGATTTGATTGGCCATATAATCAGGAGGGGCCTAATGAAGACATTTAATGAAACACTTCTGACCTTTGACCTCAGCTTGATACTGTATCACATCAGATTAGAACATTTGTTCATTTAAGAGAGCATGAAGACACAGAGCAGCATCAGAAACAATCCTGATCAAGGTTGGCCCAAAAAAAGCTTTTATCCTCAAATCACAACTGATATTATCTTAAATACATAAAGTGATGTTCACTGAAGAACATTTCAATGTCAGCTATGATTATAAAAAAGGACAAAAGACAAAATGATATCTTGATCTCAAACATATCAGTCTGATGCACGTCCCTTCAAAGAAACACAGCTTCATTTTCTCTTTAAATGAATAAAAATTAGGCAGATGACATTTTGAATCACTTTTCAAGGACCATGAACCAAAACTCATATTAAATCGGTGCTTAAAATGTGCAAATAAAATCACATATATCAAACTAGAGAGACTATAGAAGAATATCCACAGTCTGAATACAATGAAAAAATAATCAGGAAATAATGGAGTTGTTATTTGAGTGACTGTGTGCATTAATCTGACAAATGCTCCTCATATATCATATATGGTGAAAAAGAAGGTCAAAGACACGTCACATTCATAATAAAGGTAATGAAATCTTTATTGTTGTAAAATGTTGAAACAGAAGCAAGAACACATTAATGTTGAAACATGTTGAGAGAGAAGAGAGAGAACAGAGAGAGAGCTGAGAGCAGTATGAGAGTAAAACCAGCAGCAGAGTCCCAGTGAGTCAGGTCAGGACTGGGAACACTGGTCTCTCCTCAGTGTCTCTGAGACTGGAGTCTGGGAGCCCTGGGTGGCCTCACAGGTCACAGAGCCCACCTTCCTCCACTGGTCTGCAGGGAGCCTCAGGGTGCTGCTCCAGCTGTAGCGGCCGTCCTTCTCCAGCACCCCGGGGCTCCTGCTCTGCTCCCAGCTGCTGCTGCTGCTGCTGCTGCTGCTGCTGCCGTCCACCTTCCAGGACAGACTCCAGTCTGAGGGGAAGCCCTTGTTGGCCAGACACATGAGCGTGGCCTTCCCCTGCTGCAGCTCCTCACTGGAGGGGGGCAGCACCGTCAGGGTGGGGACGACTCGACCCACTGCAGAGAGAGAGAGATTCATAAAGTTTATATGAGCTCAACTAAACTCCATCCTGTTGGCTGCAGCAGAGGAGCTTCTAGTTCTGTTGGTCTTCCTCAGATTGGATCAAACTGATCTTGAATGTTTCACTTCCCTCTCTGAGCTCAGTAACCATGGCAACAGACAGGCATCACTGCTGAACCATGACGACAGACAGGTTTCAGTACTAAAGATAAAAAGTTCAAACTGGCACGCTGTAAATCTACTGCATACTTTATAATTAATGAACTTAACATTCAGAGGTTCATGGTGAAACACACGATGAAGATTGTGAGACTTTTAGTGTTTTAACTCTCTTAAATATTTCTTGTTTCGAGCCAAAACCTCATAAATGATCAAATGTGTTTGTTCTCTTCATGTCAGCAGAAATCATCACTGAACAGTCAGGCTTCATTACTGAAACATTCAGATCAATTCTGTTAAATGCTCAACTACTTTTGAAAACTCAAAGAAAATTATGGATCAACTTTAAAATAGTTTTGGAGAAACATGGTGTAATACACATGCACATTAAACACTGAACCAAATGTTACTGACTGAATTATTGAGTCAGAATATTTAAACTTAACATTTTCAACATATTTTCTTCATATAGAGTGATTTTAAGTCATTGTCTACTAAAAATTGATCAGAGTCTTGAAAATTACAGATAAAGTTTGAGAGGAGTGGATTTCAGTCTAGTTAATGACACTGTGAAGCCTTCAAGAATTATTCTAAATATATCACAGTTCAAATATCAGGTAAAGTATTGCTATAGGGTCTACAGCCATGAAGTTCACATAGAAAATATACAACATTTGTGTTATTAAAGGAGTCAAATGTACTTACAGTTAACATCCAGTCTGGTTCCTCCACCGAACGTCAACCACAGTGATACAAACTCATTGAGCCGCCGTACAAAAACCTCTGACTGTAGAGAGACACGGCTCTCTGACTTTGACACAAACACACTCAACAAACATGTTCCCAGTTTACCCAGTTTATGTTATAGTGGCTGATTATAATGGTTTAAGTGTTGAACACAGACTCTAAATGTTTAAATATGTATTTAATGTTTTTATTGTGGAATGTCAAACTTCTACAAGCTAAATTCAATTTGTCTTTCAAACTAATTGAAATGAAACATTTCACGATAAAAGCTTTTTAATAACTCCTGCTAATTGTAGCTAATTATCAGAAACATGTTCATTGTAGATTGTGATTGAAAAAACAAACAATTTCCAATGATTCTGTCAACAAAGATGTTGAGCTATGTGGCAGTTAATTACGAGGATTTCACAAAATACTCTGCAGAAAAGTTGACCATCAACCTCAAACCAAAGACACATACAGATGAGCTCTGACACATTCCTAATCAATAATCTGATACAGTGATTGATCCGTTGATAAACAGCATGATGAGAGTAATCCAAGTCCCTGTTGGAGTCAGTCAGAGCATTTCCATAGAGAGCCACTTTGCATCAGCAGCACCATGCTCCAGTGCTCTGGGAGAGTTTATAGTCCTGAGAGTTGAACACTGGATGACTGACAGCTGTCCTTCATGACAACAGAAGACACAGAAATCCTCCTCATCAAAAACATGACTTTGATCTGCGTCCTCATCTGGACTCTCCTCTGCTGCTGCTTCACAGGTAAAGTCCAGAGAATCAAACTCCTCTCCTCTATCAACATCCGTCCCTCTGAAATGAAGCCCACAAAACCATGACGCTGCTTTATGTTTTTGTCTCTGTGTCCTCAGAGTCCAGAGGTCAGATCACAGTGACTCAGCCTGGAGCAGTGAGCTCTGCTCTGGGAGGCTCCGTCACCATCAACTGTAGGACCAGTCAGGATGTTCATTTTGGCAGCACCATTTAGCCTGGTACCAACAGAGAGATGGAGAAACTCCTAAACTTCTCATTTACCGGGCTAGCTATCGAGCATCAGGGATTCCAGGTCGTTTTACAGGCAGTGGATCAAACTCTGCCTTCACTCTGACCATCAGTGGAGTTCAGGCTGAAGATGCAGCAGTTTACTACTGTCAGAGTTACATGTCATCAACAGTCAAGATGTGTTCACACAGTGAAAAACCGTCGTACAAAAACCTCCCTCAGTCAGACTGAACAGAAACTGAACTGACTGCTGCAGCTGGAAGCTACTGCAGAGACTGATACACTTCACTGAGGACACACACACACACACACACACACACACACACACACACACACACACACACACTATCACTTACACTCATTATCCACCAAATGTGTGCATACCACAAATCACATTTCAGATACTTTCAATCAGTAGAGACAGATGGATCAAGTAAAGATAATAGGTTATTATAGACTCAAGATTAAATAGATTAACAGATATGTGCTGAGTGAGTCTTGACAAAAAGTCTTTGGTGCATCAACTCTGCAGGGAGATCATGATAAATGGCATCTGTCCTGAGCAGCATCAGGTAATTCCTCCACAAAATAAGAGGGCCAGGCATCACAAAAATCACAGGCACTGTTTCACCCAAGCAGGCTCACTAACCAAGCAGGAATGAAACCAGCCATGAATATTTGAACAGAAATGCCATAATCTGCTATGAGATGAAACAAAGTACTCAGCAGTCGCAAATGTTTAGCAAGGAGTGGAATAGAAACAAATTGGACATATGATAGATTCCAATCAACATATTGTGGGTCTGGATAAGTCGCACAATTTTAGACCTATTTGCATACATATAACCAAATACCCTGATTGTACAGAGGAATTTCGAAATACTGGCCCGTCGTGATAAGCCTGTTACCTGTCGAGCTGAGGTAAAACAAGACTCTGCTGCAATTATAGAATTACAGCAATGTTTCTCATCTGTTGATTTGAGGTAAAGACTAACAAACTTTCCACAAATAATATCTTGCGACAAGTACGCTAGATGAGGAAAATCAAGACCGGATGCCATTTTACAATTTGCAGTAAAATAGTTCTGCTGGCATATGGAGTGACAATTTTAAAATTGAGCATGCTAAAGTAAATAGCAACTTTTCACCACATTTAGAAACGGACCCCATTAAAAAACATATATGTGAATGTTTTTATGTTACTCTTCCCAGATTTACAGCAATATTTGTGAACTTTGTTATATTCACTTCTCTTGTAAAAATATAATGTCAATGTAAAATCTAAATCAAAAATCAAAATGTTAAATATTGAAATCTAAATGTTAATTCTAAATCTAAATGTTACATCTAAATCTAAATGTTGAATATAAATCTAAATATAAATGTTAAATCTAAATGTCACGTTTGAAACTAAATATTTAGCTAATATGCAAATTCGCACTGCCTGTCATTGGAAGAACCAAAATAAAAGCTACCGAGTGCTGTGGTGGCTCTACTGTGGTGGCTACTGTAGCTGTCGCTAGCTCTTTTCACAGATTTGCTGCATTATCAATGCAGTGCAATTCACCAATTCTCCGCCGTTGCTTGTTCACACAGAGCCACGCAGCACCGGTGGAAAGATGAACTGCTGTGTTTCACACAGAAAGCCGGTGCCGCAGCTCCTAAAGAGGCGACGGTACGCGTCATGATGATGACGTCTGTGTGTTTTTTTCAAGGTGTTTCCCCAGGTGTCCTCCTGTTAATCTAAACATGAACCTGCTGACAGTTTCTAATCATATGGATGCTGTTATAATGTGTTGGGATTGAGATCCTGACACATCAAACATGAAATTGCGTGTCTCTGTGTGAATAAACAACAGCAGAGAATTGGCAAACCGCTGCTGTGGCGATAATGCGGCCTCGGTCATAAGGGCTACTGTCGCTGTCACTGCAGACACATTGCTGAACATCTATATTGCTGCAAAAATGGCCTGACCAGTGTTTCCAGCTAAGTTGCTGGACATGGTGGCAGGCAGGCAAAATGAGAGCACGGTGAGGAGACGTGACTAACAGTGCAGCGCCATCAATCCGTCTGACTATGCGAAGAAGACCGTGGATAGGGCTTGTTGTGCTTCAATGAGCTTTTATTTTGGTATTTCAGGTGACAGGCAGTGTAAATTTGTATTTTAGATGAATACTTAACTTCACATTTAGATTTAGGTTTAAAATTTACATTTAACTTTTAGGATTTATATTTAAACACAACATTTGTACTTATATTTAACACTTATATGTATATTTAACATTTAGATTTCAATTTCACATTTAGATTTCAGTTTAACATTTAGATTTAACACCTAGATTTATTATTTAGATTAAGATTTAAACTTTAACATTTAGATTTAGATTTTATATTTAGATTTAACATTGGCATTACATTTTTACAAGAGAAGTAAATATCACAAAGTTCACAAATATTGCTGTAGATCTGTTCAAAAGTAATTGGCACAGGTAAACACTTGTACGATAAGGACAATGTTTCAGTTTTGAAAAGCACCTTGGAAACTCTGAACCCAGAAGAAAATATGGATTGATATAAATATGAGGGGAATAGGATGGGGACTGTGAACCTGATATTTGAGCAGTAATCCAGGAAATGCTTTGGCAACAGCTACAGCATGCTGTGATGTGGACAACTACAGTTCAAACTTCAGCTCAGTCCAAACTAAGACAACAGGAAATAAGATGTTTTATATAGTAATGAATACTAATTCAAATTATTAATTCAGATGTTGTTGACCTCTTCCAATTATAATTAGTTTTTTTTTGAACACCACCTATTTGTAATTTTATTCTCGGATGTATCAGACAAAACTCATGGGGAGGGTCCAGGTTGACATAACTGAAGCATTTCCATAGAGAGCCACTTTGCATCAGCAGCACCATGCTCCAGTGCTCTGGGAGAGTTTATAGTCCTGAGAGTTGAACACTGGATGACTGACAGCTGTCCTTCATGACAACAGAAGACACAGAAATCCTCCTCATCAAAAACATGACTTTGATCTGCGTCCTCATCTGGACTCTCCTCTGCTGCTGCTTCACAGGTAAAGTCCAGAGAATCAAACTCCTCTCCTCTATCAACATCCGTCCCTCTGAAATGAAGCCCACAAAACCATGACGTTGCTTTATGTTTTTGTCTCTGTGTCCTCAGAGTCCAGAGGTCAGATCACAGTGACTCAGCCTGGAGCAGTGAGCTCTGCTCTGGGAGGCTCCGTCACCATCAACTGTAGGACCAGTCAGGATGTTTATTATAACAATTTAGCCTGGTACCAACAGAGAGATGGAGAAACTCCTAAACTTCTCATTTACTATGCTAGCACTCGAGCATCAGGGATTCCAGGTCGTTTTACAGGCAGTGGATCAAACTCTGCCTTCACTCTGACCATCAGTGGAGTTCAGGCTGAAGATGCAGCAGTTTACTACTGTCAGAGTTTTCACTATCCCAACAGTCAGTATGTGTTCACACAGTGAAAAACTGTCGTACAAAAACCTCCCTCAGTCAGACTGAACAGAAACTGAACTGACTGCTGCAGCTGGAAGCTACTGCAGAGACTGATACACTTCACTGAGGACACACACACACACACACACACACACACACACACACTGTACATCCACTCAACAGAATTTTTTTCAGAAGTCACTGGGCCACATGACATGGAAGATATTGAGAAAACTGCAATTATTTTGTATTAATATATTTATGCTAAGTAATTTAATAACGATCCCTAAATCAGTCTCCAGTGATTCAGCGCGAGGCTCTGGGAAGTGAGCTAACTTTCCTCCTGCTGCTAACACTGGGCAAACCTCAGTAAAGTCACAGCTGGACCCGAGTGAATATCCACTGAATATCCAACCTGAAACTATCTTCACCCTGGTTCAATGAGTCGCCTGTTGCAGCCTTTGAAAAGGATGACGAGGATTTCAGTCATTCAGCTTAAACGGTGACTTGTAGAAATTGTACAAATAGCAGTAATGACAATAATAATCGATTTCAAGATGACTTAGGGTGTAGTGCTTTCACTGTCTGCAACTTAAATACACCATTCACCAGTGATATTAAACCTAGAAAAATCATGTCCTTCTTTTGCGGCGGCAGCGCTGAAAATCCTGTAGCAGAATGCATAGAGGGGAAACACTGACACATCAGAAAACCTTCCACAACGATTACAGGCTCTTTGGTGGAGCTCTGCAGTGAATGAAGTTCCGTCGTGACAAATGAATGGACTGCTTGTGGAGTGACATGAAGACATGAATCAGAAGCAGAAAAAGTGTTGACAGCGGAGGCCGGTCATTATGTTTACCAATACCAGACCCGTGCCTTGCGCAACTTGATACATTTTCAAATGTTGAATGACAGTGGACAGCAAGGGACAAATTTGAAATTTGAAACGCAATCAGTAGATCTGCTGTAGCTGTAAACTGTGTATGTTTTACTGTTTCGCATTTATGTTGAAAGTTATATAGCAAAGTCGGCAAATTTCAGCAGCCTGCCAATGGCGTGTGACCCTTTTATTTTACTTGCTAAAACATATTTTTACACGCATTTGGCGAGTGGCGGGTGCCAATTTTAAACCCTGCATACAGTCAATCAGTAGAGACAGGCGACTTAAGAAAAGATAATTGGTTATTACAGACTGATGACTGAACAGATTAACAGATGATGTGTTCTGATTAAGTCTTGACAAAAAGTCTTTGGTGCAACAACTCTGCAGGGAGATTGTATAATACATGAACATCTGTCCTGAGCAGCAGCAGATAATTCTTCCACAAAATAAGAGGGCCAGGCATCTCTAAAAACACAGGCACTATTTCACCCAAGCAGGCTCACTAACCAAGCAGGAATGAAACAAGCCATGAATATTAGAACAGAAATGCCATAATCTGCTATGAGATTAAACATAGTAGAAAGCATGACACCAAAACTTTAATATTCTTAACTAATAGGTTTAGTCAGCAAGAGTGAATGGCCAGGAGTCTCCTGAATAACTTCCCTATCAATGGCTTCAGGACAACAATGCCCTGCCTGAGATTTAAAGACTTTAACTGTTAATATATAATGGTCAGCTGTGACCTGAATCTTAGGCAGCAATACCTTGAGGCCAACAAGGCCCTGCTTAACATTCAAAAGCCCCAGACAGCAATGGCAAATGGTCAGCAATGACTTGACTTGACTAATCAACATATTGTGGGTCTGGGTGAGTCATCCAATTTTAGACATATTTCATGTAGTATAACTGATTATAAAAGAGCAGATTTTTACATACATCATGATGTTCAGGAACTTACCAAGCAAAGAGGAGTAGATTAAAACCAATAGGTTTCATGTTACATATGACCAAATACCCTTATTGTACAGAGGAATTTAGAAACACTGTCCCATATCTAAAAGCCTGTTACCTGCCAAGCTGAGGTAAATCAAGGCCCAGCTGCTGTTATAGAATAACGGCAGTCTTCCTCATCCCTGTTGAGGTAAGGAAAAACAAACTTTCCACACATAGTTCCTCGTTGCAAGTACACTAGATGAGGAAAATCAAGACCAGATGCTATTTTAGGATTTACACTACAAGATTCTACCGGTACCAGTAGATACTGGTAAAATAAAGACAATAGTTCAGTTTGGAAAAGCACCATGGATTCTCCAAACTCAGAGGAAATGATGGATTGATGTGAAAATGGAGGGATTAGGCTAACAGCAGCATAATAATAGCAGCATAAGGCAGTAAAATGTTCGTGAATGTTGAGTAAAGTCTATCCTTCGATCGAAGATATATAATGGGAGACAATGTATTCCTCCTTTAACGTGGGTTAAAGAATTTGAATTTCTTTCTTTGAATACCGTCTGTAAGTTTATTTTTGGATGTATCAGACAAAACTCATGGGAGGGTCCAGGTTGACATAAGTGAAGCATTTCCATAGAGAGCCACTTTGCATCAGCAGCACCATGCTCCAGTGCTCTGGGAGAGTTTATAGTCCTGAGAGTTGAACACTGGATGACTGACAGCTGTCCTTCATGACAACAGAAGACACAGAAATCCTCCTCATCAAAAATATGACTTTGATCTGCGTCCTCATCTGGACTCTCCTCTGCTGCTGCTTCACAGGTAAAGTCCAGAGAATCAAACTCCTCTCCTCTATCAACATCCGTCCCTCTGAAATGAAGCCCACAAAACCATGACGCTGCTTTATGTTTTTGTCTCTGTGTCCTCAGAGTCCAGAGGTCAGATCACAGTGACTCAGCCTGGAGCAGTGAGCTCTGCTCTGGGAGGCTCCGTCACCATCAACTGTAGGACCAGTCAGAGTGTTTATAATTATGGCAACCACTATTTAGCCTGGTACCAACAGAGAGATGGAGAAACTCCTAAACTTCTCATTTACTATGCTAGCACTCGAGCATCAGGGATTCCAGGTCGTTTTACAGGCAGTGGATCAAACTCTGCCTTCACTCTGACCATCAGTGGAGTTCAGGCTGAAGATGCAGCAGCTTACTACTGTCAGCAGGGTCACAGCTTCCCGTTCACACAGTGAAAAACCATCGTACAAAAACCTCCCTCAGCTAGACAGGAACTGATCTGACTCAACAGCTGCAGTGACACTAAACAACAGAGGTTTCACGACAAGAATATCTTCAATAATAATCACTTTGAACATTTTAAGACTAAATATAATGTATTTAATCCAAAAAGTTCTGCTTTTTTTACAGGGATTGAAACATTCTTCTGTCTGTAGATGCTAACCTCTGCTGAAATACTTCAGTTCTAATAGTTTAATATCATGTGGACACTAAAATTATTAATGTGTTTTTAATCTTCTACCATTTTCATAGAAACCCCCAAAATAACTACATAAAGTATAAACTGAATCTATAAAACACCTGGTTTCATTCAAGTTATAACATTTTTTATCATGTCAATATGAGATTTCAGTAATGTTTTGTGTTTTATATGACAACAAAAAAGAATGATGATTAAAACAAAAACATTTCTGAGGTATGAAATTCTGCAACACTTGTATCATTTGCTTTTTCCATCCTTCATTAATCTCTGTGGTTGAATTTTTTAGAAGAAGCTACATAAAAATATTTTGTAATTTAAATTTCTAGATCACACTCTTTTTATTTCTCTGTACGTAGATGATATCATGCTGTTCTTTTAAGATATAGGAAATATTTTTCTAAATGTTGTAGGTTTATTTAAAAGGTAATGCATTTCATTTGGATAAAGTTGTGACAATGCGTCTTTATCATTATCTTTATAAGAGATGATTGGAGGATTTTAATTAAAATGTCCATGCCATGACTTTTGTGTCAGTTTTTATTATTATGGACAATTTTGCAGCGACAATTAAAGAAAACATATTTTGGTACTCCTGAGGTTATTTTATTGATTCTGAAAACAAGTCATGAAGTCATATTGCCATCACTGGTTTGTACTCATTAAATCAAAATTATGCGTTTTGTCTGAGTTTACAACCTCCTTTAAGATTCAGTGTATTTGGCTGCACATGATGTGATCTCACACATTAGTTTCAAAATCATCACAGCTCAGTTTGTCTCTGGATTTAATAAAGTCACTGACACCATGAAGATAAAATCATTCACACACTTTGATAACAATAAACATGAAAACAACTTCTTTGATCAACACGTATTTATTATGTGGAAACAGTGAAATAATATTGAGATGCAGCAACAAGCTGGTAAATATTGCTGCTGAAACATGTCAGATGAAAGAGAGATAGTTACAGAGTGCAGACTGAGAGCAGTATGAAAGTAAAACCAGCAGCAGAGTCCCAGTGAGTCAGGTCAGGACTGGGAACACTGGTCTCTCCTCAGTGTCTCTGAGACTGGAGTCTGGGAGCCCTGGGTGGCCTCACAGGTCACAGAGCCCACCTTCCTCCACTGGTCTGCAGGGAGCCTCAGGGTGCTGCTCCAGCTGTAGCGGCCGTCCTTCTCCAGCACCCCGGGGCTCCTGCTCTGCTCCCAGCTGCTGCTGCTGCTGCTGCTGCTGCTGCCGTCCACCTTCCAGGACAGACTCCAGTCTGAGGGGAAGCCCTTGTTGGCCAGACACATGAGCGTGGCCTTCCCCTGCTGCAGCTCCTCACTGGAGGGGGGCAGCACCGTCAGGGTGGGACGGACATCACCTAGGAGACACCAATCAGCTTAGAGGACAGGGACCACACTGCTGTCAATCAACCAGCAGACACTGGGACACCTTCACTGTGTGAGAGTTGATTTAGTCCTTTAAGGAGTTTCTGTCAGATGGTTTTTCTGCTCCACCAGTCACTCACTCACACATTGTTTCACTTCCCTTTAAGAAGCCTCTCATGCATATCAGCACAGAGAGAATCATCAAACAGAATGAGCTGAAATATATCAAACTACACTGGAAATAAAACACATCAAACTTTCTCATCACAATCAGACAAAACCTGAACTATATGTGGCTTTAAAATATTTAGTGGACACATACACAAATACAGAAAATGAACCGACTGCAATCAAATGTTGGACAAGAGGAGCGTTTTGAACACTGCTGTCATTGAGGTGAAAAATTACATCTCCTCTTACAAAACATTTGTAAAACAGGTTTACAGTTTTATCTTTTCTACACTTCAGGCTGTTTAAATGTCACTTTGACAGGAATGTGTAAAGAAATGTTTAGTAAAGCTGCTCTGAGTTAGCTTCCATGATAAAGGAGGAGAATTAAAACATGAAGACTAAAAGTGTTGGAATTAAAACAAGATATATTTATCTGCCTCAAACATCCAAAACATGACATCGAAAACAACTTCACGGTATTTTACGAAGGATTTGTGCAGAAACTTACTTCCAACATCCAGTCTGGTTCCTCCACCAAAAGTCCACCACAGTGATACAAACTCATTGAGCCGCCGTACAAAAACCTCTGACTGTAGAGAGACACGGCTCTCTGACTTTGACACACTGAACTAAACCTACAAGCCCTCAAGATGCAGCTTTACTGTTAAAATTGGAAATAGTGATTTATCTACTGTCTTTAGATTTCATATTTATTGAAATAGGTTTTTAGATTCATATTTGTGAAGCAAGCTTTGTCTCTTTCTGATAAATATTTGTGCAGAAATTAAAAATCAATATAAAGAACTCACCATTTTTTATGAAATATGATGAAAAACAGAAAAAAACAATACCTTAAATAATCAAAACATTGAAACATTTGACTTACTTCCAACATCCAGTCTGGTTCCTCCACCGAACGTGTACCACAGTGATACAAACTCATTGAGCCGCCGTACAAAAACCTCTGACTGTAGAGAGACACGGCTCTCTGACTTTGACACAAACACACTCAACACAATTAGTCTCTGATTGTAAAATATTATCAGCTGATATGAAAAGTGACGATAACACAGAGACACAGATTTACAGAATATATGTTTTTATTTGATATATGTTCATTTTTAATGAAAATTAATTTACTCTTCATTTGTTTTAAACAAGACAGACGACATTGTGAAACACATTTTTCACCAAACATGAAGCCAAACTCGTATAAAATTGATATGAGAAAATTGCCTAATCAATACTTGAAGTGATTGATCCATTGATAACCAGCATGATGAGAGTAATCCAAGTCCCTGTTGGAGTCAGTCAGAGCATTTCCATAGAGAGCCACTTTGCATCAGCAGCACCATGCTCCAGTGCTCTGGGAGAGTTTATAGTCCTGACAGTTGAACACTGGATGACTGACAGCTGTCCTTCATGACAACAGAAGACACAGAAATCCTCCTCATCAAAAACATGACTTTGATCTGCGTCCTCATCTGGACTCTCCTCTGCTGCTGCTTCACAGGTAAAGTCCAGAGAATCAAACTCCTCTCCTCTATCAACATCCGTCCCTCTGAAATGAAGCCCACAAAACCATGACGCTGCTTTATGTTTTTGTCTCTGTGTCCTCAGAGTCCAGAGGTCAGATCACAGTGACTCAGCCTGGAGCAGTGAGCTCTGCTCTGGGAGGCTCCGTCACCATCAGCTGTAGGACCAGTCAGGATGTTTATTATGATGGCTCTGACCATATTTTGGCCTGGTACCAACAGAGAGATGGTGAAACTCCTAAACTTCTCATTTACTGGGCTAACAGAAGAGCATCAGGGATTCCAGGTCGTTTTACAGGCAGTGGATCAAACTCTGCCTTCACTCTGACCATCAGTGGAGTTCAGGCTGAAGATGCAGCAGTTTACTACTGTCAGAGTTTTCACTATCCCAACAGTCAGCATGTGTTCACACAGTGAAAAACCGTCGTACAAAAACCTCCCTCAGTCAGACTGAACAGAAACTGAACTGACTGCTGCAGCTGGAAGCTACTGCAGAGACTGATACACTTCACTGAGGACACACACACACACACACACACACACACACACACACACACACACACACAATTATCACTTACACTCATGATCAACTAAATGTGTGCACAAATCTAATCACATTGGAGATACTTTCAATCAGTAGAGACAGGTGAACTAAGTAAACATAATAGGATTTTACAGACTGAAGATTGAACATATTAACAGATGATATGTTCCGATTAAGCCTTGACAAAAAGTATTTGGTGCATCAACTCTGCAGGGAGATTTTGTAATAAAGAAACATCTGTCCTGAGCAGCAGCAGATAATTCCTCCACAAAATAAGAGGGCCAGGCATCTCAAAAAACACAGACACTATTTCACCCAAGCAGGCTCACTAACCAAGCAGGAATGAAACAAGCCATGAATATTTGAACAGAAATGCCATAATCTGCTACGAGATGAAACACTGTAGAAAGCATGTCACCAAAACTTGAAAATCCTTAACGAATTGGTTTTAGTCAGCAATAGTGAATCATCAGGATTGACCTGAATAACTTCACCATCAATTGATAGAAGACAGTAATGCCCTGCTTGAGATTTAAAGGCTTCAGACAGTAATGGCAAATGGTCAGCAATGACTGGAATAGCAATAAATTGAAAAATATGATCCAATCTAATCAACATATTGTGGGTCTGGATTAGTCGTCCAATTAGACCTGCTTCATGTCGTATAACTGATTATGGAAGAGCAGATTTTTACATGCATCATGATGTACGAGAACTTGTCAAGCAAAGAGGAGTAGATTGAAAACAATCGGTTTCATGTTACATTTTACCAAATACCCTTATTGTCCAGAGGAATGTAGAAATACTGGCCCATCTCTAAAAGCCTGGTACCCATCTAGCTGAGGTAAATCAAGACCCAGCTGCTCTTATAGAATGACAGCAATGTTCCTCATCCCTTAAAATGAAGACAAGAATAACAAACTTCCCACAAATAGTTCCTTCTGACAAGTATGCTAGATGAGGAAAATCAAGACAAGATGCTATTGAAA
This sequence comes from Diplodus puntazzo, assembly GCA_963678695.2. NCBI lineage: Eukaryota > Metazoa > Chordata > Actinopteri > Spariformes > Sparidae > Diplodus > Diplodus puntazzo. The sequence goes on along the minus strand of OZ023169.1, from coordinate 2,712,844 downwards.
AATGTTTAGGAAAATAGTTCTTCTGGCACCAGGGCCGGCTCTAGCCCATTTGGTGCCCGAGGGGAGATTACTCCCCCCCTCAAAAAAAGAGAACATCATCGTACAATTGAATGACAACATCTGAACCATCTGAACACTCACAACAGTTTTATTTGAATAATAACAATGAACTTTCAAGTCACTCTTTCCTACATGTGCTTCAACTAGATTTCAACTAAATTTTACATGCCTGGACTTCCTTGCGGCAAAAGCATTTATTGTGTCATTAAATGACACCTACCTAGACACCTCACGGTTCATGCTCATCAATGCAAGTCCATTTAAACGCTCCTGAGACAAAGTGGATCTCAGGTGTGTTTTGATGAGCTTCAATTTGGAGATGCTCATCTCTGCAGCAGCAACTGTCACTGGAATGGTGACAGCAATCCTCAGGGCCACCCACACATTTGAATATATTTCCTTCAGTTTCCTCTCCTGTAAGAAGCTGAGAAGTTCAAAGGTGGTCATTTTACCTTTGGCAATCCTGGGAAAGTCTGCAGTTCCTGTGCCAGTTCCTTTCAGTCCAGATCTGACTGCCCATTACAGTTTAGGATGTTGCTGACTGTTTCACACTGTTTACTTATCTCTTCCTCGGGCAGGTCAGGGAAGTTGACAGGTACACCAAAGTTCTTCTCAACTTCACCCAAAGTCTTAAATCTTTCCTGCAGTGACACAATGGCACCACCACATTGAAAAAGTAGATTTCCACTTTCCTCAGTGCATCTGTCATTTCCTGGTCAGGAGCCTCATAGGAGAACTGTCTCTTCATTGTTCACAACCTCTACTGCTTAAGAACAGCTTCCACATTCATCTTCTCACACATTTCTTTAGCTGACACTTGGGTAGGAACAAATTCAGTGTCTCTGTAGCTGATAAGAGAGTTTTCGGTTTTCCTCAGAAGGTTGACTGCAACATCCATCTGCATTGTCTCTGCTTGTTATAATTTGCTGACATGCTGAAATTTGGTCAGGACGTTATGCAATACTACAGTACAGATTGAGAAGCGGTAAGATCCAACCTCTTCAGCCAAAGATTGTGCCTCAATTTTTATGGCTGGATCTATAGCATTGTCCCTCATCTCCATAAGTGCATCCCCGACTTCTGCAGCCTGGTATCTTCTGGATGTACAAGACAAAACTCATGGGAGGGTCCAGGTTGACATAACTGAAGCATTTCCATAGAGAGCCACTTTGCATCAGCAGCAGCATGCTCCAGTGCTCTGGGAGAGTTTATAGTCCTGAGAGTTGAACACTGGATGACTGACAGCTGTCCTTCATGACAACAGAAGACACAGAAATCCTCCTCATCAAAAACATGACTTTGATCTGCGTCCTCATCTGGACTCTCCTCTGCGGCTGCTTCACAGGTAAAGTCCAGAGAATCAAACTCCTCTCCTCTATCAACATCCGTCCCTCTGAAATGAAGCCCACAAAACCATGACGCTGCTTTATGTTTTTGTCTCTGTGTCCTCAGAGTCCAGAGGTCAGATCACAGTGACTCAGCCTGGAGCAGTGAGCTCTGCTCTGGGAGGCTCCGTCACCATCAACTGCAGGACCAGTCAGAGTGTTTATAATTATGGCAACCACTATTTAGCCTGGTACCAACAGAGAGATGGAGAAACTCCTAAACTTCTCATTCACTCGGCTAGCACTCGAGCATCAGGGATTCCAGATCGTTTTACAGGCAGTGGATCAAACTCTGCCTTCACTCTGACCATCAGTGGAGTTCAGGCTGAAGATGCAGCAGTTTACTACTGTCAGAGTTGGCATTACCCCAACAGTCAGTGGGTGTTCACACAGTGAAAAACCGTCGTACAAAAACCTCCCTCAGTCAGACTGAACAGAAACTGAACTGACTGCTGCAGCTGGAAGCTACTGCAGAGACTGATACACTTCACTGAGGACACACACACACACACACACACACACACACACACACACACACACACACGTGTATTATCACTTACACTCATTATCAACCAAATGTGTGCATTCATCAAATCAAATTGAATAAAGATAATAGGTCATCATAGACTGAAGATTGAACATATTAGCAGATGATATGTTCTGATGAAGCCTAGACAAAAAATCTTTGGGGCATCAACTCTGCAGGGAGATTTTGTTATAAAGGAACATCTGTCCTCAGCAGCAGCAGGTAATTCCTCCACAAAATAAGAGGGTCAGGCATCCCTGAAATCACAGGCACTGTTTCACCCAACAGGCTCACTAACCAAGCAGGAATGAAACCAGCCATGAATATTTGAACAGAAATAACTTAATCTGCTATGAGATGAAACATTTTAGAAAGCATGACCCCACTAACTTTAAAATGCTTAACTAGTAGTTGATGACGGTTCTCAGTCATCCAGATCATGGTAAACCTAAGTTCTGTATTGTAGGCAACTGGACTTGTTTCAGGTTGTTGAAGATGTTCCAACTTTCATTCAAGAGGGTTCTTCAGTTCTGACTAACTGGATGGGAGCTGTAGGGTTTTAAACTCTGTGTGGGAGTGTCCTTACAGAGTTGTTAAGGACACATGTGAGCTCAGAGTTTCAGAGTTGTTTGGGCCACTTGTGGGTTGTTGACCCAACCGGCCTTGATGTGGGTCATTAGGACTAGGTGAGCCCAGGTGTGAACGGTTGTTAAGCTGTCCAGGGAGGGAACTCAGTACAGCATTGTAGGGGTGGGTCATAAGAAATGTCTTAGGCCACCTCCTCTGTTCATAGATGGTTGTTCCAGTTTGACATAGATAGATTCCTTCACTCCTCTTTCAAACCATCTGTCTTCTCTGGACAAGATGTTCACATTGTTGTCCTCAAAGGAATGATTTTTCTACTTTAGATGTAAGTGGACAGACGAGTCTTGACCTGAGCAGTTGGCCCACCTGTGTTGTTTCATTTGTTCATGGAGAGGTTGTTTTGTCCCCACAATGTATATATCTGTGCAGTCTCGGCTGCATTGAACAGCATAAACTACATAACAACTTACTATGACAGCAAGTAGTGATCCGTGTCTGTAGGATTTATGTACACCTCAATGTTGATACATCTATTGTCTTCAATGTGTACTGCACAGTTCAAGTAGGACAGACTGTCTCCTCTGACATCTTCCTGTGTGATCTTAATGTTATTATCTGCAGCATTTATATGTTTTGGAAAGGTTCCTATTCCCTTGTTCTGATTTTGACCCAATTGTCATCCACGTATCTGAACCAGTGGCCAGAAGCAGTTCCTGTGAAGGTAATCAAGGCTCTACTCTCAACTTCTTCCATGTAGAGGTCAGCCACTATTGGGGACACCGGTGAGCCTCACAAAGAGTTCCTTGTGGCAAGTACGCTAGATGAGGAAAATTAAGACTAGCTGCTATTTTAGAATTTACAGGAACATAGTTTTCCAGGCACAGGTAGACACAAGTACAATGAAGACAATGTTCAGTTTGGAAAAGCACCTTGGAAACTCTGAACTCAGAAGAAATTATGATTTAATGTTAACATGAAGTTATTACGATGGAGACTGTGAACCTGATATTTGACCAATAGTGCAGGAAATATTTTGGCAAAAGCAAAAACATGATACAGGTCAAAATAAGAGTACTGGAAATAAGATATTTTATATGGCACTGAATCCAAACCAAATTTAGTGATTATGATGTTCCTGACCTCTTGAATTTCTTTTTCTTAATACCCATCCAGAAGTTTGTTCTTGGATGTATCAGACAAAACTCATGGGGAGCGTCCAGGTTGACATAACTGAAGCATTTCCATAGAGAGCCACTTTGCATCAGCAGCACCATGCTCCAGTGCTCTGGGAGAGTTTATAGTCCTGAGAGTTGAACACTGGATGACTGACAGCTGTCCTTCATGACAACAGAAGACACAGAAATCCTCCTCATCAAAAACATGACTTTGATCTGCGTCCTCATCTGGACTCTCCTCTGCTGCTGCTTCACAGGTAAAGTCCAGAGAATCAAACTCCTCTCCTCTATCAACATCCGTCCCTCTGAAATGAAGCCCACAAAACCATGACGCTGCTTTATGTTTTTGTCTCTGTGTCCTCAGAGTCCAGAGGTCAGATCACAGTGACTCAGCCTGGAGCAGTGAGCTCTGCTCTGGGAGGCTCCGTCACCATCAGCTGTAGGACCAGTCAGGATGTTCATGTTTGGAACAGCTACCACCTTTTAGCCTGGTACCAACAGAGAGATGGAGAAACTCCTAAACTTCTCATTTACGCTGCTAGCTATCGAGCATCAAGAATTCCAGGTCGTTTTACAGGCAGTGGATCAAACTCTGCCTTCACTCTGACCATCAGTGGAGTTCAGGCTGAAGATGCAGCAGTTTACTACTGTAAGAGTTATCATGTCATCAACAGTCAAGATGTGTTCACACAGTGAAAAACCGTCGTACAAAAACCTCCCTCAGTCAGACTGAACAGAAACTGAACTGACTGCTGCAGCTGGAAGCTACTGCAGAGACTGATACACTTCACTGAGGACACACACACACACACACACACACACACACACACACACACACACTATTATCAATTACACTCATTATCCACCAAATGTGTGCATACCACAAATCACATTTCAGATACTTTCAATCAGTAGAGACAGATGGATCAAGTAAAGATAATAGGTTATTATAGACTCAAGATTAAATAGATTAACAGATATGTGCTGATTGAGTCTTGACAAAAAGTCTTTGGTGCATCAACTCTGCAGGGAGATAATGATAAATGGCATCTGTCCTGAGCAGCATCAGGTAATTCCTCCACAAAATAAGAGGGCCAGGCATCCCAAAAATCACAGGCACTGTTTCACCCCAGCAGGCTCACTAACCAAGCAGGAATGAAACCAGCCATGAATATTTGAACAGAAATGCCATAATCTGCTATGAGATGAAACAAAGTAGACAGCAGTCACAAATGGTTAGCAATGAATTGAATAGCCACAAATTGGACATATGATAGATTCCAATCAACATATTGTGGGTCTGGATAAGTCACACAATTTTAGACCTATTTACATACATATAACCAAATACCCTGATTGTACAGAGGAATTTCGAAATACTGGCCCATCGTTATAAGCCTGTTACCTGTCGAGCTGAGGTAAAACAAGACTCAGCTGCAATTATAGAATTACAGCAATGTTTCTCATCTGTTGATTTGAGGTAAAGACAATTTAAAAATTGAGCATGCTAAAGTAAATAGCAACTTTTCACCACATCTAGAAACGGACCCCAATAAAAAACATATATGTGAATGTTTTTATGTTACTCTTCCCAGATTTACAGCAATATTTGTGAACTTTGTGATATTCACTTCTCTTGTAAAAATAAAATGTCAATGTAAAATCTAAATTAAAAAATCAAAATGTTAAATATTGAAATCTAAATGTTAATTCTAAATCTAAATGTTACATCTAAATCTAAATGTTGAATATAAATGTAAATATAAATGTTAAATCTAAATGTCACGTTTGAAACTAAATATTTAGCGAATATGCAAAGTCGCACTGCCTGTCATTGGAAGAACCAAAATAAAAGCTACCGAGTGCTGTGGTGGCTCTACTGTGGTGGCTACTGTAGCTGTCGCTAGCTCTTTTCACAGATTTGCTGCATTATCAATGCAGTGCAATTCACCAATTCTCCGCCGTTGCTTGTTCACACAGAGCCACGCAGCACCGTTGGAAAGATGAACTGCTGTGTTTCACACAGAAAGCCGGTGCCGCAGCTCCTAAAGAGGCGACGGTACGCGTCATGATGACGTCTGTGTGTTTTTTTCAAGGTGTTTCCCCAGGTGTCCTCCTGTTAATCTAAACATGAACCTGCTGACAGTTTATAATCATATGGATGCTGTTATAATGTGTTGGGATTGAGATCCTGACACATCAAACATGAAATTGCGTGTCTCTGTGTGAATAAACAACAGCAGAGAATTGGCAAACCGCTGCTGTGGCGATAATGCGTCCTCGGTCATAAGGGCTACTGTCGCTGTCACTGCAGACGCATTGCTGAACATCTATATTGCTGCAAAAATGGTGTGACCAATGTTTCCAGCTAAGTTGCTGGACATGGTGGCAGGCAGGCAAAATGAGAGCGTGGTGAGGAGACGTGACTAACAGTGCAGCGCCATCAATCCGTCTGACTATGCGAAGAAGACCGTGGATAGGGCTTGTTGTGCTTCAATGAGCTTTTATTTTGGTATTTCAGGTGACAGGCAGTGTAAATTTGCATTTTAGGTCAATACTTAACTTCACATTTAGATTTAACATTTAACATTTAGATTTAGGTTTAAAATGTACATTTAACTTTTAGGATTCATATTTAAACACAACATTTGTACTTATATTTAACACTTATATGTATATTTAACATTTAGATTTCAATTTCACATTTAGATTTCAGTATAACATTTAGATTTAACACTTAGATTAATTATTTAGATTAAGATTTAAACTTTAACATTTAGATTTAGATTTTAGATTTCGATTTAACATTGACATTACATTTTTACAAGAGAAGTAAATATCACAAAGTTCACAAATATTGCTGTAGATCTGTTCAAAAGTAACTGGCACAGGTAAACACTTGTACGATAAGGACAATGTTTCAGTTTTGAAAAGCACCTTGGAAACTCTGAACCCAGAAGAAAATATGGATTGATATAAATATGAGGGGAATAGGATGGGGACTGTGAACCTGATATTTGAGCAGTAATCCAGGAAATGCTTTGGCAACAGCTACAGCATGCTGTGATGTGGACAGCTACAGTTCAAACTTCAGCTCAGTCCAAACTAAGACAACAGGAAATAAGATGTTTTATATAGTAATGAATACTAATGCAAATTATTAATTCAGATGTTATTGACCTCTTCCAATTATAATTAGTTTTTTTGAACACCACCTATTTGTAATTTTATTCTTGGATGTATCAGACAAAACTCATGGGGAGGGTCCAGGTTGACATAACTGAAGCATTTCCATAGAGAGCCGCTTTGCATCAGCAGCACCATGCTCCAGTGCTCTGGGAGAGTTTATAGTCCTGAGAGTTGAACACTGGATGACTGACAGCTGTCCTTCATGACAACAGAAGACACAGAAATCCTCCTCATCAAAAACATGACTTTGATCTGCGTCCTCATCTGGACTCTCCTCTGCTGCTGCTTCACAGGTAAAGTCCAGAGAATCAAACTCCTCTCCTCTATCAACATCCGTCCCTCTGAAATGAAGCCCACAAAACCATGACGCTGCTTTATGTTTTTGTCTCTGTGTCCTCAGAGTCCAGAGGTCAGATCACAGTGACTCAGCCTGGAGCAGTGAGCTCTGCTCTGGGAGGCTCCGTCACCATCAACTGTAGGACCAGTCAGAATGTTTATGGTGGGAGCTATTTAGCCTGGTACCAACAGAGAGATGGAGAAACTCCTAAACTTCTCATTTACTTGGCTAGCACTCGAGCATCAGGGATTCCAGGTCGTTTTACAGGCAGTGGATCAAACTCTGCCTTCACTCTGACCATCAGTGGAGTTCAGGCTGAAGATGCAGCAGTTTACTACTGTCAGAGTGTACATAGCATCAACAGTCAGTGGGTGTTCACACAGTGAAAAACCGTCGTACAAAAACCTCCCTCAGTCAGACTGAACGGAAACTGAACTGACTGCTGCAGCTGGAAGCTACTGCAGAGACTGAGGACACACACACACACAGATACACACACACCCACATACACACATCAGCAGTAGATAAATCCTCCACAAATTAAGAGGGCCAGGCATGCCAAAAATCACATGCACTTTTTCACCCAAGCAGGCTCACTAACCAAGCAGGAATGAAACAAACCATTTATATTTGAACAGAAATGCCATAATCTGCTCTGAGATGAAACATAGTAGAAAGTATGTCACCAAAACTTTAACATGCTTAACTAATTGGTTTTAGTCAGCAATAATGAATGGTCAGGAGTGACCTGAATAACTTCACCATCAATAGCTAGGAGACAGAAACGACCTGCTTGAGATTAAACAACTTTAACTCTTAATATATAACGATCAGTTATAACCTGACAATCTTAGCTGGCAACAGTTTGAGGTTCAATGCCCTGCTCAACATTAAATAGCCTCAGACAGCAATGGCAAATGGTCAGCAGTGACTGGAATAGCAATACATTGAACAATATGATAAATGTGAATCAACATATTGTGTGTCTGTATTAGTCATCCAAATGTAGACCTACTTCATGTACTATGACTGATTATAGAAGAGCAAATTTTTACATACATCACGATGTACGAGAACCTACCAAGCAAACAGGAGTAGTTTGAAAACAATTGGTTTCATCATATGACCAAGACCCTTAGTGTACAGCAGTGGAGTGGTGTGGGGAACATTTCCAAGTGAGACACAACCTCCCAGCGGAACCACCTCCAGCTCAACGCCGGTAAGACCAAAGAGCGGGTGGTGGATTTCTCCAGGCACAGACAACCCTGCACACAGATGAACATCCAGGGAACAGACATTGAGATGGTGACATCTTGCAAGTACCTGGGAGTTCACATAAACAAAAAACTGGACTGCAGCTACATACAAGAAAGGTCAAAGCAGACTGTATCTGCTGAAGAGGCTCAGGTCCTTTGGGGTGCAGGGGGCACTCCTGACCTCTTTCTATGACTGGAGCAGCAGCATCTCAGCAGCAGACAGGAGGAGACTTTTTAAACTTATCAAGAAGGCCAGCTCCAGCCTGGGATGCCCTCTTGACTCAGTGCAGGTGGTGGGAGAGAGCAGGATGATGGACAAGCTGTCATCGCTGCTGGTGCAGGAGTCCCACCTCCTGCAGGTCACTCTCACAGCACTGGGCAGCTCCTTCAGCAACAGACTGATACACCCTCAGTGTGTGAAGCAGAGGTATCGCAGGTTCTTCCTGCTGCTGACAGACTGTACAACCAGCTCTGCTCCATATAGACCTCACCCTGTACTCTGGACTGTACAATAAGTCTGTAAAAAACTCATTTCTGTTTTTGCACTATTTGGTCAATTAACACCCATATTCATTATTTGTATTTAAAATTTGTGTTTTGCACTGTATCATGTAAATATGTACATACATCTATTCTATTTCTTCCCTTTATAAATATATTGTTTATTTTTGCTATTGTTTTTTGTTCTTGTAATATTCTGTCGCTGCTGGGACAAACAAATTTCCCCGTCTGCGGGACATTAAAAGGATTTCTGATTCTGATTCTGATTCTGAAGTTGTGTATGTTTTACGGGGGTGGGGGCAGAAAATCGTATGTTGAAATTTATATGTTGCTATTTCATGTAGTCAAATGTACTATTAGAGTGCCCAGAATCATTTTACCAGGACTTAAACACGCTTGTTATCCAACCGACACTTTGAACACCGACACGCTCTCTCTCTCTCCCCCTCAGTCGCTCAATAACTCACTCACACACACACGCACAATTGTTTTGATCCTCTTTAGACAGGAAAATTAGCGCTCTGCTGATGTGCCGAGTGCTCTGCAAGAGTGTTGTCAAACTCTGCAAAAGCAAGCACCAACCCCACTGCTCATTGTGCTTCTTTGTGCTCAAACTTTTTGCCAAATCCAGAGCCTCATTAATCCTGATGCGTCCAAACAGCCTCAGTTTCACAGCACAGTCGATGTGATTTTTGGATTTGCTGTGCCTTTCAATAACCCGAGACTTGTCAAAAAGGAGACAGGGCCAGCAAAATAGCCGCTGAAGATTAGCGCTACTAGCTAGCCACTCAGTGTGGACGTAATTCTCCTCATTGAAAGTCCGAAAACCTAACTTCATCTCAGTATGGAGCTCTAGTTTTGGTGTTGGCCTGCCGTCTGATTTAATTCGGAGTTGCTGCTGTAGAAGCAGTTTAATAAAACAATTTTTTATTAAATACTCAAAATCTTCACCCTCCATAATTGGGCTCGATAATTTTGCTAGCTTACCAAGAGATCAACACAAATCAACAAATCTTCCGTTATTTCATTCAATGACGTTGATGATAACATACTGTGATTTGATTGGCGTGATGCCAACAAGTTCGCAGCTTCCCTTGACACTATCCTGACCAATTACGGGGGAGCAGTGTCGTGACAATAGCCTCAACTGATTGGTTAATCATTCTTTTTTTTTTTCGCTAAGGGAACAGAGTGCAGTACCATGTTTTCAACGCTTATTCACCACGTAACATTTAGAGGGGCGCTGTTTTACACATCATAAAGCGCTCAATAACTACTGAAGAGAGACGAGGAGGACACGGCAGAGACACTAGAGAGAAGGATTATGTAAACTGTTAAAAAAAAGTGTTTTAATAAATGACAGTTATATTCTGAAAAAAGTGAGGAAGCCTGGCTTCCCTTGGCCTCCGCAAGAAAACATCACTGGTGTGCAAAGGAATTTAGAAATAATGACCCATCTCTAAAAGCCTGTTACCTGTCTATTTGAGGTAAAACAAGAACCAGCTGCTATTATAGAATTACAGCAATGTCCCTCATCCCTTGAATTGAGAGAAAGAATAACAAACGTTCTACAAATAGTTCCTTGTTGCAAGTATGCTAGAGGAGGAAAATCAAGACATGCCGCTATTTCAGAACTTAAAAGAAAAGATTTATCCCGGCATGTGAACATGAAGGGATTAGGATGGAGACTGTGAACAAGATATTTGAGCAGTAGCGCAGGAAAAAGTTTGGCAACAGACACAACATGATATAATGTGGACAGCTTCAGTTCAAATTTCAGCTCAGTCCAAACTGTGAACACAGGAAATAAGATATTTTATATGTCACTGAATCCTCACACAAGTTATTAGATGTTCCTGACCTCTTTGATTTGAATTTGTTTCTCTAAATATCCATCTATACGTTTATTCTTGGACGTATCAGACAAAACTCATGGGAGGGTCCAGGTTGACATAACTGAAGCATTTCCATAGAGCGCCACTTTGCATCAGCAGCACCATGCTCCAGTGCTCTGGAAGAGTTTATAGTCCTGAGAGTTGAACACTGGATGACTGACAGCTGTCCTTCATGACAACAGAAGACACAGAAATCCTCCTCATCAAAAACATGACTTTGATCTGCGTCCTCATCTGGACTCTCCTCTGCTGCTGCTTCACAGGTAAAGTCCAGAGAATCAAACTCCTCTCCTCTATCAACATCTGTCCCTCTGAAATGAAGCCCACAAAACCGTGACGCTGCTTTATGTTTTTGTCTCTGTGTCCTCAGAGTCCAGAGGTCAGATCACAGTGACTCAGCCTGGAGCAGTGAGCTCTGCTCTGGGAGGCTCCGTCACCATCAACTGTAGGACCAGTCAGAATGTTTTTGGTGGGAGCTATTTAGCCTGGTACCAACAGAGAGATGGAGAAACTCCTAAACTTCTCATTTACTATGCTAGCACTCGAGCATCAGGGATTCCAGGTCGTTTTACAGGCAGTGGATCAAACTCTGCCTTCACTCTGACCATCAGTGGAGTTCAGGCTGAAGATGCAGCAGTTTACTACTGTCAGAGTGCACACTTAATCAACAGCCAGTATGTGTTCACACAGTGAAAAACCGTCGTACAAAAACCTCCCTCAGTCAGACTGAACAGAAACTGAACTGACTGCTGCAGCTGGAAGCTACTGCAGAGACTGATACACTTCACTGAGGACACACACACACACACACACACACACACACACACACAAACACACACACACAACCACACATACACACACACCCTCTCTCTCTCTCTCTCTCTCTCTCACACACACCAGTAGTTGGCTAAAAGGCTATATACATAAATCGCAGTACCTTTTTTGGGGATTGAAAGTTGATCCAAAAATCCAGTTGTATGCAGATGACATCCTGCTTCAAAATCCTCCACGGGTTACCACAGACTGAAGATTGAACAGATTATCAAGTGACATGTGCTGACTGAGTCTTCACAAAAAGTCTTTGGTGCATGAAGTCTGCAGGGGGATTTTATAATAAACGGACATCTGCCCTATGCAGCAGATAATTCCTCCAAAAAATAAGAGGACCAGGCATCCCAAAATCACAGGCAATATTTCAGTCAAGCAGGCTCACTGACAAAGCAGCAATGAAACAAGCCATGAACATTTGTACAGAAATGCCATAATCTGCTATTAGATGAAACATAGTAGAAAGCATGCCACCAAAACCTTTAAAATGCTTAACTAATAGCTTTTAACCAGTAATAGTGAATGGTCAGCAGTGACCTGAATAACTTGACTATCAAAAACTAAAGGACAGAAATGCGCTGCTAGAGATTTTAATACTTTAACTATTAATATATAACAGTTAACTGTGACCTGAATATCTTAACCAGCAAGAGCTTGAGGACAACAAGGCCCTGCTTAACTTTAAAAGGTCTGAGATAGCAATGGCAAATGTTCAGCAATGACTTGAATAGCAATATATTGAATGATACGATACATTTTAATCAAAATGCCGTGGGTATGGATTAGTAATCCAATTTAAGACCTACTTCATGTTGTTTAGCTTATTAAAATAGAGCAGATTTTGACATGCATCATGCTGTACGAGAACTTAGCAAGCAAAGAGGAGTAGATTAAAAACAAGAGGTTTCATGTTACATATGACCAAATGCCCTTATTGGACAGAGAACTTTAGAAATACTGGCCCATCTCTAAAAGCCTGTTACCCGTCTAGCTGAGATGAATCAGGACCCAGCTGGTATTGTAGATTGACTGCAATGTTCCTCATCACTGTTGAGGTAAAGAAAAACAAACTTCCCACAAATAGCTCCTTGTTTCAAGTACGCTAGATGAGGAAAATCAAGACCAAATGCTATTTAAGAATATACAGGAAAATAGTTCTGCTAGCACAGATAGACACTGGTACAATAAAGACAATGTTTCAGTTTGCAAAGGGACCTCTGAAACTCTGAACCCAGAAGAAATGATGGCTCAATGTGAACATGGAGGAATTAGGATAAAAGCTGTTTAAGGCAGTTGAATGTTCATGAATGTTAAGTGAAGCTTATCCTCGAAGAGATTGAAAAGATATAATGGGACACTATGTATTTCTCCTTAAATGTGGGTTAAATAATTTTGATTTCTTTCTCTGAATACCATCTCTCCGTATATTAATTCTTGGATGTATCAGACAAAACTCATGGGGAGGGTCCAGGTTGACATAACTGAAGCATTTCCATAGAGAGCCACTTTGCATCAGCAGCACCATGCTCCAGTGCTCTGGGAGAGTTTATAGTCCTGAGAGTTGAACACTGGATGACTGACAGCTGTCCTTCATGACAACAGAAGACACAGAAATCCTCCTCATCAAAAACATGACTTTGATCTGCGTCCTCATCTGGACTCTCCTCTGCGGCTGCTTCACAGGTAAAGTCCAGAGAATCAAACTCCTCTCCTCTATCAACATCCGTCCCTCTGAAATGAAGCCCACAAAACCATGACGCTGCTTTATGTTTTTGTCTCTGTGTCCTCAGAGTCCAGAGGTCAGATCACAGTGACTCAGCCTGGAGCAGTGAGCTCTGCTCTGGGAGGCTCCGTCACCATCAACTGTCGGACCAGTCAGAATGTTCATGTTTACAGCAGCTACCACCGATTAGCCTGGTACCAACAGAGAGATGGAGAAACTCCTAAACTTCTAATTTACTCTTCTAGCTATCGAGCATCAGGGATTCCAGGTCGTTTTACAGGCAGTGGATCAAACTCTGCCTTCACTCTGACCATCAGTGGAGTTCAGGCTGAAGATGCAGCAGTTTACTACTGTCAGAGTTTTCACTACATCAACAGTCAGAATGTGTTCACACAGTGAAAAACCGTCATACAAAAACCTCTCTCAGTCAGACTGAACAGAAACTGAACTGACTCCTGCAGCTGGAAGCTACTGCAGAGACTGATACACTTCACTGAGGACACACACACACACACACACACACACACACACACACACACACACACACTATTACAACTATTATCCCACTCATTAACAAATATGTGGATTCATCATATCACATTTCAGATACAGTGAATCAGTAGAGACAGGTGCATTAATTAAAGTTAATAGGTTATTACAGATTGAAGATTGCACATATTAACAGATGAAATGTTCTCATTAAGAGTTGACGAAAGTTTTTTTGGTGCATCAACTCCGCAAAAGGATTTTATAATAAATAGACACCTGTCATGAGCAGCAGAAGATAATTCCTCCACAAAATAAGAGGGCCGTGCATCCGAAAAACACAGCCAATACCTTACCCAGGAAGGCTCACTAACCAAGCAGGAATGAAACAAGCCATGAATATTTGAAGAGAAATGCCACAATCTGTTATGAGTTGAAACATTGCAGACAGCAATGGCAAATGGTCAGCAATTCCTTGAATAGCAATAAACTGGATATATGATAGATTCTAACCAACATATTGTGGATCTGGATTAGTCATCTAATTTTAGACCTATTTCATGTAGTATAACTGATTATAGAAGAGCAGATTTGTTCACTTATCATGATGTACGAGAATTTACCAAGCAAAGGGGAGAAGATTGAATACAATAGGTTTCATTTTATATATTACCGAATGCCCTTATTGTACAGAGGACTTCAGAAACTCTGGCCCATCTCTAAAGTCTGTTATAGAATTACAGCAATGTTCCTCATCCATTGAGTTGAGGTAAAGAATAACACACTTCCCACAAATAGTTCCTTTTTGCAAGTATGCTAGATGAGGAAAATAAAGACAGGCCGCTATTTCAGAATTTAAAGAAAAAGAGTTCTACTGGCACAGGTAGACAGTGTTTCAATAAAGACAAAGTTTCAGGTTGGAGATGCGAAATGACGAATTGATGTGAACATGAAGGGATTAGGATGGAGACTGTGAACCTGATATATGATAACAGTAGTGCAGGAAATGGTTTGGCATGACGACAGACAGGTTTCAGTAGTAAAGATAAAAGGCTAAAGGTTGCATCTTATTCCTCTGACGTATTTATGTTAAAAACCCATATTCACATAGAAATCAGCAATGACATGCTGCTGATCAATGATCTGATCAAGTGATTGATCCACTGATAAACAGCATGATGAGAGTAATCCAAGTCCCCAGGCATCCCAAACAACACAGGCAATACTTCACACAAGCAGGCTCACTAACCAAGCAGGAATGAAACAAGCCATGAATGTTTGAACAGAAATGCCATAATCTGCTATGAGATGAAACATAGTAGAAAGTATAACACTGATAACTTTAAAATTATTAACTTATAGGTTTTAGTCAGCAATAGTGAATGGTCAGCAGTGACCTGAATAAATTCACCATCAATTGCTGGATGACAACAATGCTCTGATTGAGATTTAAAGACTTTAACTATTACTATATGATGGTCAGCTGTGACATGAATATCTTAGCCAGTAATAGCTTGAGGACAACAATGCCCTGCTTAACATTCAAAGGTTCCAGACAGCAATGGCAAATGACTTCAATAGCAATACATTTAACAACATGATACATTCTTATCAACATATTGTGGGTCTGCATGAGTCGTACAATTTGTTTTTTTCAAACGTCTTTTTATTAAAGCATACGATTTACATACATTTCACTTGTACATTCTGAGGGTCTTTTTAATAACTAATTAAGAAAAAATCAAATAGACAGTAAACTTAAAGTGGTACAACATTAAAACAAGGCAAAGCAAAACAAGACAAGTAACAACAAGACAAAGAGATGGTGATGACACCGGGCTGACCAAGATCCCCAACACTATCCCAACCGCCCCTCCGCCAGACTAACCCCTCCCCATGTATCTCCACCCCATCAAACCTCCCTCGCAGAAACCTTCACTCTAAAACCATTACAGTTGTCATATATCGTGTGCTAGGATGCAGACTGCTGTACTGAATTTGTAGTTTTGAGGAAGTTAAATCCTCTAACCACATCTTAGAGGTAGATACAGTTGTGCTCTTCCATAAAATGAGGATTAATCTCTTTGCTATTATGAAACAATAAGAGAGAAAACGCTGCTGTGCCACACTTAGTTTCCTGAAGGTCTCCGATATTCCAAGAATGATGACCAGAGGCTCAGGTTTGATTGAAGTATTTATGACCTCAGACATGATGTTACATATATCGATCCAAAACAACTGGACCCTTGGGCATAGAGCAAAACTATGAAGAAGTGTTGCTACGGAAGAGTGGCACTTATCACACACAGGTGACACCTCTGGGTATATGTTGTGTAGTTTCTCCTTCGAGTAATGAAGCCTATGTATAATTTTAAATTGGACAAGACAGTGTCTTGCGCTATCTGAACAATGATGTATATTTTCAAGACTCTCTTTCCATAAACCATCTGGGATCGATTCACCAAGTTCCTCTTCCCACTTACGTTTACAACTTTCAGTCGAGGGGGAGCTCGTCATCCATTTTGGATTGTGATTCAGTCTCAAAATCTCTTAAGTATTTCCGAACATAGTCCCTAACTTGTAGGTAACGAAAGAAGTTATTATTCCCCAGCTCATACTTCCTCTGTAATTGTGTGAATGAGGCAAAGACGCCTCCCATGTATAGGTCACCAATACACTGGACACCCTTCTAACTCCATGAAGAAAAGGCTCCATCCAGACTAGAGGGGGCAAAAGTGGGGTTTCTAGCGATGGTTAATAGAAGAGAGATTGGTTTAAGATTAAAGGTGGTCTTGATTTGTTTCCAGGTGCGGATCATGCTATGTATGATGGGATTATTGTTATACAGGGACTTATTAACCGCAGCCGGATCTAGTAGGACTGCGACCATAGAATATGGGTGGCAGTCCTCCCGCTACAGCATTAGCCAATCAGACATTGGTATTGACGTGTCCAACCAAAAGGTAAACATCTTAATCACTGAGGCCCGGTAATATAGCAAAAACTTTGGGAGTGCTAATTCCCCCTCTGGCTTTGGCCTACAGAGATGTTTTTTGCCTATTCTGTGAACCTTGTGTCCCCACAGAAAGAGATGAGTACTGCTTTGTCACTTCTATCCCCAAATAGGTAATTTTTTCTGGAGAAACTTTAAATGGAAAGTGATCTAGGTATGTTAAGTCACTCATACGGACCAGCATTAAAACGCTTTTAGTGCAATTGATCCGATAATCTGAAAAGGTCCCAAACAGGTTGATTTTGTCTAGAACATTTGGGATAGTAATTTGAGACTGTGTTATATATAGAAGGATGTCATCTGTGTATAATGATATTTTATTATTTGTGTCTTTGGTGGAGTATCCATAAATCTGGGGATCTACTCTGATACACTGGGCTAAAGGCTCGACAGCCAGCGCGAAAATTAGAGGGGATAGTGGACACCCCTGCCTTGTCCCCCTATGCAAGCTAAACGGGGAGGACATTGTCTGGTTTGTTAGGATTTGAGCCATGGGATTCTTATAAATGAGTTTAATTAGTGACAGGAATTTATTTCCGAAATTGAACCTATTAAGAACTTCAAGTAAGTAGCACCACTCAATCTGGTCAAATGCCTTCTCGGCGTCAAGTGCGAGTATGACAAGATCAGTAGCTGGACCTCTTTTTGTATATATAACATTCAAAAGTCGTCTAAGATTGAAAGTAGCACTTACAAGGCAAGAGTTCCCCTGGCACAGGTTGAAACTGGTAAAATAAAGACAATGTTTCAGTTTGGAAAAGCACCACGTAATCCCTAAACTCAGACTAAATGATGGATTGATGTGAACTTGGAGGGATTAGGATAACAAGAATCTTGAGGCAGTTGAATGTTCGTGAATGTTAAGTAAAGTCTATCCTTGAAGAGCTTGAAAAGACATGATAGGACACAATGTATTTCTCCCTCAATGTGGGTTAAGGAATTTAAATTTGTTTGTCTGAATACCACCCATCCATATGTTTATTCTTGGATGTATCAGTCAAAACTCATGGGGAGGGTCCAGGTTGACATAACTGAAGCATTTCCATAGAGAGCCACTTTGCATCAGCAGCACCATGCTCCAGTGCTCTGGGAGAGTTTATAGTCCTGAGAGTTGAACACTGGATGACTGACAGCTGTCCTTCATGACAACAGAAGACACAGAAATCCTCCTCATCAAAAACATGACTTTGATCTGCGTCCTCATCTGGACTCTCCTCTGCTGCTGCTTCACAGGTAAAGTCCAGAGAATCAAACTCCTCTCCTCTATCAACATCCGTCCCTCTGAAATGAAGCCCACAAAACCATGACGCTGCTTTATGTTTTTGTCTCTGTGTCCTCAGAGTCCAGAGGTCAGATCACAGTGACTCAGCCTGGAGCAGTGAGCTCTGCTCTGGGAGGCTCCGTCACCATCAGCTGTAGGACCAGTCAGGATGTTTATCGGCATCAGGCTTTTCTAACCAGCTACCATTATTTATCCTGGTACCAACAGAGAGATGGAGAAACTCCTAAACTTCTCATTTACACTGCTAGCAGTCGAGCATCAGGGATTCCAGGTCGTTTTACAGGCAGTGGATCAAACTCTGCCTTCACTCTGACCATCAGTGGAGTTCAGGCTGAAGATGCAGCAGTTTACTACTGTCAGAGTTATCATGTCATCAACAGTCAGGGTGTGCTCACACAGTGAAAAACCATCGTACAAAAACCTCCCTCAGTCAGACTGAACAGAAACTGAACTGACTGCTGCAGCTGGAAGCTACTGCAGAGACTGATACACTTCACTGAGGACACACACACACACACACACACACACACACACACACACACACACACAGCTTGATATTGTCTAATCAGATTAGAACATTTGTTCATTTAAGACAACATGAAGACACAGAGCAGCATCAGAAACAATCCTGATCAAGGTTGACCCAAATTCATCTCAAACAATGTCAACGTCACATTAAAAAGTGAAATAATTGACTGAATGACATAAACAGTCATTTCCATGCATAAAGACTCCGTCATGTTCATGATGGTTTCATGTCAGTCTGATGCACGTCCCTTCATAGACACACAACTTCACTTTCTCTTCAAATGAATAAAAGTTAGACAGACAACAATTTTAATCATTTTTCAAGAACCATAAAACAAAAAACATAATGAATTGGTGCTTAAAATGTGCAAATACATCCAATACACATAAATAGAATGATTACAGAAGAATATCCACAGTCCTAAAACAATGAGAAAGCAATAAGGACATAATGGAGTTGTTATTTTAGTGACTGTGTGCATCAATCGGACAAATGTTCCTAATTTATCGTATGTTGAAAAAGAAGGTCAGAGACATGTCACATTTATAATAAAAGTAATGAAATCTTTATTGTTGTAAAATGTTGAAACAGAAGCAAAAACACATTAATGTTAAAACATGATGAGAGAAAGTGAGAAAGATTACTGCAAGCAAAACAAATTACACTTTCAAACTGTGATCAATCTGGAGAAAGAGAAGTAGTTATCACTCTACGCAGATGATGCTCTGATTTTTATTCCTATTGCCGAATTATTGTTCTTTTTATTTAGACTTTTTCATTAAGAAAATAATAATAATTTCGAGTAAATATTCATCTTCTTGAAGGCAAAATGATTGTAATGACAAGCGACTTAAAAAATCACCAACAAATGTAATATTGCCAAAATCAATGAGAGTAGATAAAACTGAAAACGTATGAAATCAACAGTCTTAAAACCATTAAAAATAATCTGGGAATATAGATTTGCTTCTGATGTGACTGTGTGCATTAATCTGACAAATATTCCTCATATATCATAAATGTTGAAAAAGAAGGTCAAAGACACGTCACATTTATAATAAAGGTAATGAAATCTTTATTGTTGTAAAATGTTGAAACAGAAGCAAGAAGACATTAATGTTGAAACATGTTGAGAGAAAGAGAGAACAGAGAGAGAGCTGAGAGCAGTATGAGAGTAAAACCAGCAGCAGAGTCCCAGTGAGTCAGGTCAGGACTGGGAACACTGGTCTCTCCTCAGTGTCTCTGAGACTGGAGTCTGAGAGCCCTGGGTGGCCTCACAGGTCACAGAGCCCACCTTCCTCCACTGGTCTGCAGGGAGCCTCAGGGTGCTGCTCCAGCTGTAGCGGCCGTCCTTCTCCAGCACCCCGGGGCTCCTGCTCTGCTCCCAGCTGCTGCTGCTGCTGCTGCTGCTGCTGCCGTCCACCTTCCAGGACAGACTCCAGTCTGAGGGGAAGCCCTTGTTGGCCAGACACATGAGCGTGGCCTTCCCCTGCTGCAGCTCCTCACTGGAGGGGGGCAGCACCGTCAGGGTGGGACGGACATCACCTAGGAGACACCAATCAGCTTAGAGGACAGGGACCACACTGCTGTCAATCAACCAGCAGACACTGGGACACCTTCACTGTGTGAGAGTTGATTTAGTCCTTTAAGGAGTTTCTGTCAGATGGTTTTTCTGCTCCACCAGTCACTCACTCACACATTGTTTCACTTCCCTTTAAGAAGCCTCTCATGCATATCAGCACAGAGAGAATCATCAAACAGAATGAGCTGAAATATATCAAACTACACTGGAAATAAAACACATCAAACTTTCTCATCACAATCAGACAAAACCTGAACTATATGTGGCTTTAAAATATTTAGTGGACACATACACAAATACAGAAAATGAACCGACTGCTATCAAATGTTGGACAAGAGGAGCGTTTTGAACACTGCTATCATTGAGGTGAAAAATTACATCTCCTCGTACAAAACATTTGTAAAACAGGTTTACAGTTTTATCTTTTCTACACTTCAGGCTGTTTAAATGTCACTTTGACAGGAATGTGTAAAGAAATGTTTAGTAAAGCTGCTCTGAGTTAGCCTCCATGATAAAGGAGGAGAATTAAAACATGAAGACTAAAAGTGTTGGAATTAAAACAAGATATATTTATCTGCCTCAAACATCCAAAACCTGACATCAAAAATGACTTCACATTATTTTACGAAGGATTTGTGCAGAAACTTACTTCCAACATCGAGTCTGGTTCCTCCACCAAAAGTCCACCACAGTGATACAAACTCATTGAGCCGCCGTACAAAAACCTCTGACTGTAGAGAGACACGGCTCTCTGACTTTGACACACTGAACTAAACCTACAAGCCCTCAAGATAAAACTTTACTATTAAAGCTGGAAATAATAATTTATCTACTCTCTTGATTTTTCATATTAATTGTAACACGTTTTTGAGTTTATATTTCTGAAGCAAACTTTGTCTCTTACTGAGAAACATTTGTGCAGAAATTAAACATTAATATGAAAAACTGAATATTTTCCTTGTAATATGAAGAAAAAAGGAAAACTTTCTGCCTGAAATAATAAAAACATTGAAACATTTGACTTACTTCCAACATCCAGTCTGGTTCCTCCACCGAACGTGTACCACAGTGATACAAACTCATTGAGCCGCCGTACAAAAACCTCTGACTGTAAAGAGACACGGCTCTCTGACTTTGACACAAACACACTCAACACAATTAGTCTCTGATTGTAGAATATTATCAGCTGATATGAAAAGTGACGATAACACAGAGACACAGATTTACAGAATGTATGTTTTTATTTGATATATGTTCATTTTTAATGAAACTTAATTTACTCTTGATTTGTTTTAAACAAGACAGACGACATTGTGAAACACAATTTTCACCAAACATGAAGCCAAACTCGTGTAAAATTGATATGAGAAAATTGTCTAATCAATAGTTTGAGTGATTGATCCATTGATAAACAGCATGATGAGAGTAATCCAAGTCCCTGTTGGAGTCAGTCAGAGCATTTCCATAGAGAGCCACTTTGCATCAGCAGCACCATGCTCCAGTGCTCTGGGAGAGTTTATAGTCCTGAGAGTTGAACACTGGATGACTGACAGCTGTCCTTCATGACAACAGAAGACACAGAAATCCTCCTCATCAAAAACATGACTTTGATCTGCGTCCTCATCTGGACTCTCCTCTGCTGCTGCTTCACAGGTAAAGTCCAGAGAATCAAACTCCTCTCCTCTATCAACATCCGTCCCTCTGAAATGAAGCACACAAAACCATGACGCTGCTTTATGTTTTTGTCTCTGTGTCCTCAGAGTCCAGAGGTCAGTACACAGTGACTCAGCCTGGAGCAGTGAGCTCTGCTTTGGGAGGCTCCGTCACCATCAGCTGTAGGACCAGTCAGAGTGTTTATCTTGGTGACCGTTTAGCCTGGTACCAACAGAGAGATGGAGAAACTCCTAAACTTCTCATTTACTTGGCTAGCAGTCGAGCATCAGGGATTCCAGGTCGTTTTACAGGCAGTGGATCAAACTCTGCCTTCACTCTGACCATCAGTGGAGTTCAGGCTGAAGATGCAGCAGTTTACTACTGTCAGAGTTATCACTACATCAACAGTCAGAGTGTGTTCACACAGTGAAAAACCGTCGTACAAAAACCTCCCTCAGTCAGACTGAACAGAAACTGAACTGACTGCTGCAGCTGGAAGCTACTGCAGAGACTGATTCACTTCACTGAGGACACACACACACACACACACACACACACACACACACACACACACACACACACAGTTTTATTGAGCAGATTCATCATTTCATACATTGATGTTTTAACCACCAATAAACTTGTATCAGAACAAACTTGTTTCGGTAGAAAACAAGGTAATTCCTCCATCACAGCTTCTCACCATGAAACAAATGAAACAGGACCTGGTTAAACAAACAAAGATAGAGCCATAAAACTCAAAGACAGAGTTTATTAGGAAGCATGGCACACAAAGAAAACTAACAGTCTACCAGTAATGATTCTTTGCCCTGCTCCTGAAGGCTCTTTCCGCACATGGCTAATGGTCAGCAGCATCCTGAATAAAGTTTGGACAGCAGTGTCCTGCTCCTGATAAACAGTATCGGTTTAGCCAGCAGCAGTTAATGTTCAGCTGTGACCCGAAGTTCAACCATATGATCAATGCTGATCAACACTTTGTAGGTTTGGATTACTCATCTCATTTTCATAGACTTATTTCATTTAGTGTAACTGATACAGAAGTGTAGATTCTTCTACACGTATTATGATGTAAATGATCTTACCAAGCAAAGACGAGTAGTTTAAAAACAAGAGGATTCACACTAGAAACGAGCAAATACCCACACTGGACAGAAGAATGTAGAAATACCAGCCCATCTCTAAAAGCCTGTTACCTGTGTAGTTGAGGTAAATCGAGTGTCCCTTATCTCTTGAGTTTCTCTTGAGTTTATTTCAGTTTGGACAAAGCACCTTGAAAAATTGATAAATATGCAGCCTGTTGAGATATGCAAGAAATGGTGTCCACAATTACTGAACCCAGAAGAGAAGACTGATGTGAACACTTGGTGGTGAGGAGATAAACTGTTGCAATGCTTTCAATCACATCACATGAGCCTCTTCTGTAGAGGGAGTTACCCAGTTGTTGGACTTGAGACAAAGACATCTGTCCAACTGTAACTGATAAAGTATTTTTTGTTTTCTGGATCTGCCCACATGTCCAAAACTTCTGGTAGGAGTTTCATGAGCCAAAGATCTGAGATGCTCAAAAACTTGTCCTTCCTCTCCTGCAGGAGTGTATCAACCTCCGTCACTCTGACCTCACCACTGAGACACACACTTTCCCAGGCGATGCCCATCTACAACCTCTTCTTTCGTCAGACCGGTCATTTCCATTGGGTGGAAGTCTACAACTCCAACAGAGTGGAGGAAGAATGAGCTGAGAGTTTCCCTGAAGAGATGAAGTATTAGTAATTAAGATGTTCCTGACCTCTTTGATTTGAATTTGTTTCTCTGAATACTACCCATCTGTAAGTTTATTCTTAGATGTATCAGACAAAACTCATGGGGAGGGTCCAGGTTGACATAACTGAAGCATTTCCATAGAGAGCCACTTTGCATCAGCAGCACCATGCTCCAGTGCTCTGGGAGAGTTTATAGTCCTGAGAGTTGAACACTGGATGACTGACAGCTGTCCTTCATGACAACAGAAGACACAGAAATCCTCCTCATCAAAAACATGACTTTGATCTGCGTCCTCATCTGGACTCTCCTCTGCTGCTGCTTCACAGGTAAAGTCCAGAGAATCAAACTCCTCTCCTCTATCAACATCCGTCCCTCTGAAATGAAGCCCACAAAACCATGACGCTGCTTTCTGTTTTTGTCTCTGTGTCCTCAGAGTCCAGAGGTCAGTACACAGTGACTCAGCCTGGAGCAGTGAGCTCTGCTCTGGGAGGCTCCGTCACCATCAACTGTCAGAACAGTCAGAGTGTTTATAATTATGGCAACCACTGGTTAGCCTGGTACCAACAGAGAGATGGAGAAACTCCTAAACTTCTCATTTACGATGCTAGCACTCAAGAATCAGGGATTCCAGATCGTTTTACAGGCAGTGGATCAAACTCTGCCTTCACTCTGACCATCAGTGGAGTTCAGGCTGAAGATGCAGCAGTTTACTACTGTCAGAGTGCACATGTCATCAACAGTCAGTGGGTGTTCACACAGTGAAAAACCGTCGTACAAAAACCTCCCTCAGTCAGACTGAACAGAAACTGAACTGACTGCTGCAGCTGGAATCTACTGCAGAGACTGATACACTTCACTGAGGACACACACACACACACACACACACATACTATTACCACTATTATCACTTACACTCATTATCAACCAAATGTGTGCATTCATCAAATCACATTTCAGATACAGTCAATCAGTAGAGACAGGTGGATTAAGTAAAGATAATAGGTTATTACAGACTAAAGATTGAACATATTAACAGATGATATGTTCTGATTAAGTCTTGACAAAAAGTCTTTGTTGCATCAACTCTGCAGGGATTTTTTGTAAGAAAGGGACATCTGTCCTGAGCAGCAGCAGATAATTCCTCCACAAAATAAGAAGGCCAGGCATCCCAAAAAACACAGGCACTGTTTCACCCAAGCAGGCATGAAACAAACCATGAATATTTGAACAGAAAGGCCATAAGCTGGTATGAGATGAAACATAGTAGACAGCATGTTACCAAAACCGTAAAACTTTTAACTAATAGGTTTTAGTCAGCAATAGTGAATTGTCAGGAATTACCTGAATAACTTCACCATCAATAGCTGGATGACAACAATACCCTGCTTGAGAGTTAAAGGCATCAGACAGCAATGGCAAATGGTCAGCAATGACTTGAATAGCAATAAATTGAACATATGATACATTGTAATTAACATATTGTAGGCCTTGATTAATCGTCCAATTTTAGACCTACACTACCACTCGAAAGTTTGGACACACCTTCTCATTTAATATTTTTTCTTTATTTTTATGACTATTTACATTGTAGATTCTCACCGAAGGCATCACAACTACGAATGAACATACATGGAATTATGTAGTTAACAAAATTTTGAAATAACTCAAAACATGTTTTAGATTCTTCAAAATAGCCACCCTTTGCTTTGATTACTGCTTTGCACACTCTTGGCATTCTCTTGATGAGCTTCATGAGGTCGTCACCTGAAATGGTTTTCCAACAGTCTTGAGGGAGTTCCCAGAGATGCTGAGCACTTGTTGGACCTTTTGCCTTCACTCTGCGGTCCATCTCATCCCAAACCATCTCGATTGGGTTTAGGTCAGGTGACTGTGGAGACCAGGTCATCTTGCACAGCACTCCATCACTCCCCTTCTTGGTCAAATAGCCCTTACACAGCCTGGAGGTGTGTTTGGGGTCATTGTCCTTTTGAAAAATAAATGATGGTCCAACTAAACGCAAACTGGATGGGATGGCATGTCGCTGCAGGATGCTGTGGTAGCCATGCTGGTTCAGTGTGCCTTCAATTTTTAATTAATCCCCAACAGTGTCACCAGCAAAGGTCCCCCACACCATCACACCTGCTCCTCCATACTTAACGGTGGGAACCATGCATGTAGAGACCATCCGTTCACCTTTTCTGCATCGCACAAAGGCACGGCGGGTGGAACCAAAGAACTGGAATTTGGACTCATCAGACCAAAGCACAGATTTCCACTGGTCTAATGTCCATTCCTTGTGTTTCTTGGCCCAAACAAATCTCTTCTGCTTGTTGCTTTTCCTTAGTTGTGTTTTTTTTAGCAGCTATTTGACCATAAAGACCTGATTCACACAGTCTCCTCCAAACAGTTGATGTAGAGATGTGTCTGCTACTAGAACTCTGTGTGGCATTCATCTGGGCTCTAATCTGAGGTGCTGATAACTTGTGATTTCCTTTCCTGGGGCGGTCCTCATGTGAGCCAGTTTTGACGTAGCGATTTATGATTTTTGTGACTGCACTTTGGGACACATTCAAAGTATTTGCAATTTTCCGGACTGACTGACCTTCAGTTCTTAAAGTAATGATGGACTGTCATTTCTCTTTACTTAGCTGATTGGTTCTTGCCCTAATATGAATTCTAACAAATGTCAAATAGGTCTGTCAGCTGTGTACCAACCTGACTTCTGCACAACACAATTGATGGTCCCAACCCCATTAAGAAGGCAAGAAATTCCACAAATGAACCCTGACAAGGCACACCTGTGAAGTGAAAACCATTTCAGGTGACGACATTATGAAGCTCACTGAGAGACGGCCAAGGGTTTGCAGCGCTGTCAACAAAGCAAAGGGTGGCAACTTTGAGGAATCTAAAATATGAAACATATTTAGAGTTATTTCACACTTTTTTGTTTACTACATAATTCCATGTGTGTACATTCATAGTTGTGATGCCTTCAGTGAGAAGCTACAATGTAAATAGTCATGAAAATAAAGAAAAACCATTAAATGAGAAGGTGTGTCCAAACTTTAGACTGGTAGTTTATGTCATGTAGTATCAGTGATTATAGAAGAGCATATTTTTTTCATTTATCATGATGTACGAGAACTTACCAAGCGAAGAAATAAAATAAAAATATAAAAATGAAAATAATAGGTCTCATGTTACATACGCCCACATACCCTTTGTGTAAAGAGGAATTTAGAAGTACTGGCCCACCTCTAAAATCCTGTTACCCTGCTTTCTGAGGAATCTGAGGAATCAAGACCCAGCTAATGTTATAGAATGACAGCAATGTTCCTAATCCCTTGAGCTGAGGTAAAGAATAACACATTTCCCACAAATAGTTCCTTGTTGCAAGTACGCTACATGAGGAAAGTCAAAAAAGGCTGCTATCAGAATGAAATTAAATTAGAATTTAAAGGAAAAGAGTTCTCCTGGCACAAGTAGACATTACCGACAATGTTTCAGTTTGGAAAAGAGAAATGATGGATTGATGTGAACATGAAGGGATTGGGATGGAGACTGTGAACCCGATTTTTGAGCAATAGTGCAGGAAATAGTTTGGCAAGAGTAACAACATGCTTTAATGTGGACATCTACAGTTCAATCTTCAGCTCACTCCAAACTAAGAGCACAGGAAATAAGACAATTCATATGGCAATGAATCTACAAGGAAGTTAGTCACTAAGATCTTCCTGACCTCTTTGAATTTTGAATTTGTTTCTCTGAATACCCATCCGTAAGTTTATTATTGGATGTGTCATATAAAACTAATGGGGAGGGTCCAGGTTGACATAACTGAAGCATTTCCATAGAGAGCCACTTTGCATCAGCAGCACCATGCTCCAGTGCTCTGGGAGAGTTTATAGTCCTGAGAGTTGAACACTGGATGACTGACAGCTGTCCTTCATGACAACAGAAGACACAGAAATCCTCCTCATCAAAAACATGACTTTGATCTGCGTCCTCATCTGGACTCTCCTCTGCTGCTGCTTCACAGGTAAAGTCCAGAGAATCAAACTCCTCTCCTCTATCAACATCCGTCCCTCTGAAATGAAGCCCACAAAACCATGACGCTGCTTTATGTTTTTGTCTCTGTGTCCTCAGAGTCCAGAGGTCAGATCACAGTGACTCAGCCTGGAGCAGTGAGCTCTGCTCTGGGAGGCTCCGTCACCATCAACTGTAGGACCAGTCAGGATGTTTATGTTGCTGGCAGCTTCCACGCTTTAGCCTGGTACCAACAGAGAGATGAAGCAGCTCCTAAACTTCTCATTTACTATGCTAGCATTCAAGAATCAGGGATTCCAGGTCGTTTTACAGGCAGTGGATCAAACTCTGCCTTCACTCTGACCATCAGTGGAGTTCAGGCTGAAGATGCAGCAGTTTACTACTGTCAGAGTGAACATGTCATCAACAGTCAGCGTGTGTTCACACAGTGAAAAACCGTCGTACAAAAACCTCCCTCAGTCAGACTGAACAGAAACTGAACTGACTGCTGCAGCTGGAAGCTACTGCAAAGACTGATACACTTCACTGAGGACACACACACACACACACACACACTCTATTATCACTTACACTCATTATCCACCAAATGTGTGCATACCACAAATCACATTTCAGATACTTTCAATCAGTAGAGACAGATGGATCAAGTAAAGATAATAGGTTATTATAGACTCAAGATTAAATAGATTAACAGATATGTGCTGAGTGAGTCTTGACAAAAAGTCTTTGGTGCATCAACTCTGCAGGGAGATCATGATAAATGGCATCTGTCCTGAGCAGCATCAGGTAATTCCTCCACAAAATAAGAGGGCCAGGCATCCCAAAAATCACAGGCACTGTTTCACCCAAGCAGGCTCACTAACCAAGCAGGAATGAAACCAGCCATGAATATTTGAACAGAAATGCCATAATCTGCTATGAGATGAAACAAAGTAGACAGCAGTCGCAAATGGTTAGCAAGGACTTGAATAGCAGCAAATTGGACATATGATAGATTCCAATCAACATATTGTGGGTCTGGATAAGTCACACAATTTTAGACCTATTTACATACATATAACCAAATACCCTGATTGTACAGAGGAATTTCGAAATACTGGCCCGTTGTGATAAGCCTGTTACCTGTCGAGCTGAGGTAAAACAAGACTCTGCTGCAATTATAGAATTACAGCAATGTTTCTCATCTGTTGATTTGAGGTAAAGACTAACAAACTTTCCACAAATAATACCTTGCGACAAGTACGCTAGATGAGGAAAATCAAGACCGGATGCCATTTTACAATTTACAGTGAAATAGTTCTGCTGGCATATGGAGTGACAATTTCAAAATTGAGCATGCTAAAGTAAATAGCAACTTTTCACCACATTTAGAAACGGACCCCATTAAAAAACATATATGTGAATGTTTTTATGTTACTCTTCCCAGATTTACAGCAATATTTGTGAACTTTGTGATAGTCACTTCTCTTGTAAAAATATAATGTCAATGTAAAATCTAAATCAAAAATCAAAATGTTAAATATTGAAATCTAAATGTTAATTCTAAATCTAAATGTTGCATCTAAATCTAAATGTTGAATATAAATCTAAATATAAATGTTAAATCTAAATGTCACGTTTGAAACTAAATATTTAGCTAATATGCAAATTCGCACTGCCTGTCATTGGAAGAACCAAAATTCCCCAGGTGTCCTCCTGTTAATCTAAACATGAACCTGCTGACAGTTTATAATCATATGGATGCTGTTATAATGTGTTGGGATTGAGATCTATGACCCATCAAGCATCAAGCTGCTTGTCTCTGTGTGAATAAACAACAGCAGAGAATTGGCAAACCGTGCGTGTGGCGATAATGCGGCCTCGGTCATAAGGGCTACTGTCTCGGGTCTGTCTATGCTAGTAGCGGCTATTGCTTCGTGCTAACACTGTTACGCGCTTGCAAAATAGTGCAGTTTTGATCTCTGACAGTGTTTTCGCAGCTAAGTTGCTTGGACATGGTGGC
>OZ023169.1:2659857-2682911 GCA_963678695.2 Diplodus puntazzo | reverse complement strand
CACACACACACACACACACACACACAGCAGCAGATAATTCCTCCCCAAAATAAGTGGGTCAGGCATCCCACAGGCAGTACTTCACCCAAGCAGGCTCAGTAACCAAGCAGGAATGTTGAAGAGAACTGCCATATTCTGTTATGAGATGAAACATAGTAGAAAGCATGTCACCAAAACTTTAAAACTGTTAACTAAGAGGTTTCAGTCAACAATAGTGAATTGTCATGAGTGACCTGAATAACTTCACCATCAATTGCTGGATGACAACAATGCCCTACATGAGATTTAAAGGCCTCAGACAGCAATGGCAAATGGTCAGCAAACATATGATAGATTCTAGTCAACATATTGTGGGTCTGGATTAGCCGTCCAATTTTAGACATATTTCATGTAGCATAACTGATCATGGAAGAGCAGATTTTTACATTCATCATGATGTAGGAGAACTTACCAAGCAAAGACGAGTAGATTAAAAACAAAAGGTTTCATGTTACATATGACCAAATATCCTCATTGTAAAGAGAAATTTTGACATACGGGCCCATCGCTAAAAGTTGTTACCTGTCTAGTTGAGGTAAATCAAGACCAAGCTGCTGTTATAGAATGACAGCAATGTTCCTCATCCCTTGAGTTGAGGGAAAGTCCAGGATCCAGTGGCAGATGGAGGAAGACAGTCCCAGCCACGTCAGTTAGGACTCCAGTCTGTGGGGGAGGATGGTGTTAAACGCCGAGCTAAAATCAACAAAGAGCAGCCTTGCATAGCTCCCCTGCTGCTCCAGGTGGCTCAAAGCAGTGTGGATGGCTGTTGCAATAGCATCCTCTGTAGATCTGTTAGCCCTGTAAGCAAACTGGTGAGAGTCCAATGCAGGTGGCAGACTTGAGATGATGCACCACTGAACCAGAGCTTCAAAACACTTAATAATAATCGGTGAAAGTGCCACTGGACAGCAATCATTCAGGCTGCTGACTGCTGACAAGTTCGAGACAGTTTACTGTAACAGGGACTGGTTGAAGATCTTGGTAAAGACAACAGCCAGCTGGTCTGCACAGGTCTTCAGTACACGTCCAGGTACGCCATCTGGTCCAGCAGCTTTCCTCGGGTTCACCCCTCTTAGTGTGTGCCGCACCTCATGTTTCTCCAACATGAGGATGTTGTCACGGGTTGAGGGGTGTGATGTGGCTGCATTCAGTTGCTCGCCTCAAAGTACGTGAAGATGTTCAGTTCCTCCACCAGCGAGGTATCTCCATCCATCTCCATGATGTGCTGCACCCCCTGCCACACCTGCCTTGTGTTGTTGCTGCTGAGATGTTCCTCTATCCTCCTCTGGTATGCTGTCTTGGCCTCTCTGATGCCTCTCATCAGGCTGGCTCTGGCAGCTCTGTACTGTGCCCCATCACCACACCTGAAGGCCTTGTTTCTCTCCTTCAGCAGGGTCCTGACCTCTCCAGTGATCCAGGGCTTTTGATTTGGATAGCAGCAGATACCAGTAGTTGGCTAAAAGGCCCCAAGATAATATGTCTTTTTTTAACTGAAAATTTAAACCATCAAAAAGTTAGGTTGTATGAAGATGACATCCTGCTATATCTTACAAAACTCTCCGCCTTTTTCAGCTTCAGTTTAGATGGTTATAGATGGTTTTCTGGGAACCATCACTCCCATTTTAAATGACCAAGAATATATGAAATGATGTGATATATGAAAGGTCCTAAACAGCAAATTTGTGAGACATTAAAAAAGTGTCAGGTGTTATTGTGTATTTTGGCTTACCTGTGATGAAGGACAATTCATTCTCAGATGTGCAAATCGCAAAAGACTGCCCCATTTTTTATTAAGCATATTCTCCCAAAACAAGAGCAAATACAAGAATCACAATAAAATGTAAGTTTATTTAAAGATTTGGAACAGGAAAGAAATAACTGATAGATGTTCGATATTGTGTAAAGGTGGAACTAACACAAATGTGTTAATTTTAGATTATTCTGAATACAAATAAACATGTCATGCTGATGTTCAGAAACAAAAGAACTTCAAATAGATCTTCATTTGAATTATTTATCTTCCAAAACCTCCTCGTCTCTGATGACCTTTGGTGGGACTACTCCATGGGTCAATACCTGGAAGTTTGCTGGGAGATTTGGTCGAAAAGGTTGCTGCTGGAACACCCTTGGAAAACAAATGGCTAAGAGATAAGCAGGTTTCAGTCTGGAGGGACGACTCCTGCTCATGGACCACAGCAGGGAATGTGTGCAGCTTTCCATCTGATGGAGGCTCCTCTCAAAGCTCAACCGCATCTCAGCCAGTTCCACCCTGCAGCCTGTCAAACCAGGCACGCTGAATGTCCAAGAAGTCCTGATAATCCAACCTTCGACCCCATTCCTTTGGTGGTGTGGTGGAATTTGAGGAAGTGCTGGTATATGGGGAGTTGCTGGGGGACATGCTGGGTTGGCAGTACTGCTGCAGGTCAGGTTTACACTGCTGCCTTCTGCCAGGCTGCCAACGTGACTGACCTCAATTGACACATTCACTGGAGCTCTGAGCAAAAATCAGATAAAGTGTTATATATTAACGCTTGGATTACCATAGAAATTAAAAATACTCAGATTTTCACATTGTTTCTGGATTATGATCCTGTTTGGTCAAACACAAAGTTAAATCTGCACCTCTTAAAATTGTATGAAGGAAATTCAAGAAAATTAGTTACTTATTACACAAGTGGGGTAATGTCATATGGCTTTTCTTCGTCTGTGGATCAGGGTTTTATCTCCATTATATAAACTTTCCAACTTCAACAAATTTCAGTGTCATGAAGGTGATAAATATGTCATTAAGATCTGAATAAATTTAATTCTGACACCTTGAGTTTGGGATTAACATGTATTCCAGAAATACTCGGTGCATCTCCTCTTGTCTCTGTTATTTTGAGTTTATGATGCCATATCTCTAAATTATGAACAGGTAAAAAATAATCCACTGCAGTTGGGTACAGGGCTTTAAGGATCCACCACATGGAGGATGGGACATGTTACTCCAGCTGTAATGCTTCATATTGTCTTACAAATATTTGTCCACTGTAGTGCACACCATGCATAAAAAGGGAAACATATTTGCATAGATGGTCTACTTTGTGCATCATGAAGGGACTACAGTTTACATTTCATTGTGCACCTTGGATTGCAACATGTCACACTAATTAGCTTCATTACCTTGAATTAGTGCAGGAAAAACTCAAACTTCCTGTTGCTTTAACTGGAAATTTGTATAACTTAAAATTAAATCTTAGACTGGAAACACAGATGGAAGTTTGCATTTTTTACAGTGTGATCACATCTTCTACTGCAGACACAGATAATTCAAAACCACATATTTATTAGAAACACATATTCCATTAAACACTTTCTTTGATCCGCAGTTTAAACAAAAACAATATAAATCTACACGTGAATATGTAAATGTGTAGGTCAGTATCATGATGTGTTGAGGACAGCTACAGTTGACTGACTCTGTGTGTTTGCATATGTGTCCTGCCTCTCTGCTCCCAGCCGTTAAGAGGCCAGTGTTGATCAGTGGCTGTCCAGGCCTTTCACAGCCACTGACACGCCGGCAGCACAATGATGATGTCACTGGTTCTACTGCTGGCCACCCTGGGGCTCCTTGTTCAGGGTGAGACTCTCTGCTGAAAACTTTGCTTCAGGATGCCACCAGGTTCACCACAGTGATGTTCTGCTATGATGGAGAAACACTGAAACAAGCAGCATTGACCTTCTTCCATCTGTTCTCCTTGTTAAAGAAATCATCCTCTTCTGTTTGGATGTTGATCGTCTTTCTCCGAACTGGATTTGTCTCAATGACCCTTCTCCTCTTTTTCATGTTTTCAGATTCATCAGGACAAGTTACCGTGACTCAGTCTCCTGGAGCTCAGTCTGTTGCTCCAGGACAGACTGTTTCTATCAGATGTAAAGTCAGCCCGAGTACAGGTTACTGCTTCCAGTGGTACCTTCAGAAAACTGGAGAAGCTCCTACACTCCTTATTACATGTGGCTCAACACGACACTCTGGAGTTTCAGATCGTTTCAGTGGGTCAGGCTCTGGGACTGATTACACTCTGACCATCAGTGGAGTTCAGGCTGAAGATGCAGCAGTTTACTACTGTCAGAGTCTTCATAGCATCAACAGTCAGTATGTGTTCACACAGTGAAAAACCGTCGTGCAAAAACCTCCCTCAGTCAGACTGAACAGAAACTGAACTGACTGCTGCAGCTGGAAGCTACTGCAGAGACTGATACACTTCACTGAGGACACACACACACACACACACACTCACACTCACACACACACACACACACACACACACACATCTTTTCCATCACAGTTTCTCACCTTCCATCTATATCCAATTATAATCCCATGCTCTTATTTGATTGCATTATGAACAGGAGGAGCCAAACTAGTACAGTTAACATAATAACTTCTGACCTTTGACCTCAGCTTGATACTGTATCACATCAGATTTGAACTTTTTTTTTTAATTCAAGACAACATAAAGACACAGAGCAGCATCAGAAACAATCCTGATCAAGTTTGGCCTAAAAAAAGCTTTTATCCTCAAATCATAACTGATATTATCTTAAATAAATGAAATTATGTTCAATGAAGAATATTTAAATGTCAGCATGATCATAAAAAAGGACAAAAGACAAATTGTTGTGCCAGTCTATAAGTCAGGGGACACAACTGATATGAATAACTATAGGCTGATTAGTATTTTACCAGTTATGTTCAAGATCTCTGAAAAATGTGTGGCTGAGCAATCGACTGAGCATCTTAACAGTCCTTTTACACTACAGCCCATACAATTTAGCTTTAGAGCCAATCACTCCACTGAGACAGCAAATTGTTTCTTTGGGGAAAACATCAAATCAAAAATGGACAGAGGAGGCATAGTTGGAGCAGTTTTCTTTGATCTTGAAAAAGCTTTCAACACTGTCAATCATCAAATACTCATTCACAAAATGTCTTATTTTAATTTCTCAACCAGTGTAATTGACTGGATGAGGTCATATCTGTCAAATAGAGTTCAGTGTGTAAGGATCAGTGGTGAGACGTCACCACCCCTGAGGAACGAACTGGGTGTACCCCAGGGATCTGTCCTGGGCCCTATTCTGTTCAGCCTTTATATAAATGACCTGCCATCCGTCTGCACTGGATGTGAGGTTCAGATGTATCCTGATGATACAGTAATTTATGTGCATGCACAAACCAAAGCCCAAGCTGCTGCCAAACTCAGTGATGCAATGTTACATGTACATAAATGGCTTGATTACTCACAGTTGTATCTTAATGTAAAGAAGATTGTCTGTATGTTCTTTAGCAAGACTAACACTGTATCTCACTGTGAACCCAAAGTCTGTGTGTCTGGGGAGGTCATTCAAACAGTTACACATGTTAAAGGTGTTATCCTTGACTCTACTCTATCCTTCAAAAACCAAGTGAGAAAGGTAATGCAAATAACCAAATACAATCTAGCCAACTTTATATATATATATATATAAGGAACTGCTTGACAACACCTGTAGCAAAGCTCAACATGAATGCTATGATCATTCCTCACTTAACGTATTGTATGACGAGCTGGACTCAGGTGAATAGCACAACATTAAGGCCTATCTTATCACTTCACAAACAAGCACTTAAAGTTTTGGAGAGAAAACCCAAGCTCTGCCACCACTGTAACATTCTGGACTAATATAACTGTCTCAGCTGGGAAAATATTTTAAAACACAGTGACACATGCCTAATTTTTAAGATTATCAGTCGCAAAGCTCCTCCACCACTCTGCTCTTTCATACAGGAGATTAGAAATTGCACCTCCCACCATACATTCACCCACCGTCTTAAAGACTGGCTTTTAAGCAATCAAAAATGTGAACATCTTCGATAGTATTTAATCTGAATGCATGTTTGTCTGTTGCTATGTATTATTGTAGCTGTCCTGTAACACATGGTGGTTTGTATGAATGGATGTATGGTTATATGTTTTAATGTTTTAATGGAGCCAGTCTTTTGGCATCATGTTATACTGTTATTATCTGTTGCTGTGTGTATTCTTTCATATGTTTTCATTTTTTAGCCGCCCTGTGCCTAGCTTAATATCTTGCCAACGGACTACAGTTGAAAATTAGCCTGCTGGCTAACACTGGCACGTTTACAGAAATGTTGATTAATGTGCACTGTCCTTTAAATAAATAAATGAATTGAAAATGAGTGAATAAAAAAAATGATATCTTAATCTCAAACAATGTCAACGCCACTTTAAAAAGTGAAATAATTGACTTAATGACATAAACAGTCATTTCCATCCATAAAGACTCCGTCATGTTCAAGATGGTTTCATGTCAGTCTGATGCACGTCCCTTCAAAGAAACAAAATTTAATTTTCTCTTCAAATGAATTTAGATTAGACAGATAACATTTTGAATATTGATTCAAGGACCATGAACCAAAACTCATTAAATTGCTGCTGAAAATATACAAATAAATTCATATAGATCAAACTACAAAGGCGATAGAAGAATATCCACAGTGTTAAAACAATTAAAAGATCAGAGATAAATAATGGAGTTGTTATTTGAGTGACTGTGTGCATTAATCTGACAAATGTTCCTCATATATCATATATGGTGAAAAAGAAGGTCAAAGACACGTCACATTTATAATAAAGGTAATGAAATCTTTATTGTTGTAAAATGTTGAAACAGAAGCAAGAAGACATTAATGTTGAAACATGTTGAGAGAAAGAGAGAACAGAGAGAGAGCTGAGAGCAGTATGAGAGTAAAACCAGCAGCAGAGTCCCAGTGAGTCAGGTCAGGACTGGGAACACTGGTCTCTCCTCAGTGTCTCTGAGACTGGAGTCTGGGAGCCCTGGGTGGCCTCACAGGTCACAGAGCCCACCTTCCTCCACTGGTCTGCAGGGAGCCTCAGGGTGCTGCTCCAGCTGTAGCGGCCGTCCTTCTCCAGCACCCCGGGGCTCCTGCTCTGCTCCCAGCTGCTGCTGCTGCTGCTGCTGCTGCTGCTGCCGTCCACCTTCCAGGACAGACTCCAGTCTGAGGGGAAGCCCTTGTTGGCCAGACACATGAGCGTGGCCTTCCCCTGCTGCAGCTCCTCACTGGAGGGGGGCAGCACCGTCAGGGTGGGACGGACATCACCTAGGAGACACCAATCAGCTTAGAGGACAGGGACCACACTGCTGTCAATCAACCAGCAGACACTGGGACACCTTCACTGTGTGAGAGTTGATTTAGTCCTTTAAGGAGTTTCTGTCAGATGGTTTTTCTGCTCCACCAGTCACTCACTCACACATTGTTTCACTTCCCTTTAAGAAGCCTCTCATGCATATCAGCACAGAGAGAATCATCAAACAGAATGAGCTGAAATATATCAAACTACACTGGAAATAAAACACATCAAACTTTCTCATCACAATCAGACAAAACCTGAACTATATGTGACTTTAAAATATTTAGTGGACACATACACAAATACAGAAAATGAACCGACTGCAATCAAATGTTGGACAAGAGGAGCGTTTTGAACACTGCTGTCATTGAAGTGAAAAATTACATCTCCTCTTACAAAACATTTGTAAAACAGGTTTACAGTTTTATCTTTTCTACACTTCAGGCTGTTTAAATGTCACTTTGACAGGAATGTGTGAAGAAATGTTTAGTAAAGCTGCTCTGAGTTAGCCTCCATGATAAAGGAGGAGAATTAAAACATGACGACTAAAAGTGTTGGAATTAAAACAAGATATATTTATCTGCCTCAAACATCCAAAACCTGACATTAAAAACGACTTCACAGTATTTTAGTTAGTATTTGTGCAGAAACTTACTTCCAACATCCAGTCTGGTTCCTCCACCAAAAGTCCACCACAGTGATACAAACTCATTGAGCTGCCGTACAAAAACCTCTCAGTGTAGAGAGACACGGCTCTCTGACTTTGACACACTGAACTCAACCTACAAGCCCTCAAGATAAAACTTAACTATTAAAGTTCGCAATGATGATTTATCTACTGTCTTAATATTTTATATTTATTGCAATATGTTTTTAAATTCATATTTCTGAAGCAAACTTTGTCTCTTACAGAGAAATAGTTGTGCAAAAATTGAACATTAACTTGAAAAACTGACTTTTTTTGCGTAATATCAAGGAAAAAAGAAAAATAGTGCCTGAAATAATAAAACCATTGAAACATTTGACTTACTTCCAACATCCAGTCTGGTTCCTCCACCGAACGTGTACCACAGTGATACAAACTCATTGAGCCGCCGTACAAAAACCTCTGACTGTAGAGAGACACGGCTCTCTGACTTTGACACAAACACACTCAACACAATTAGTCTCTGATTGTAAAATATTATCAGCTGATATGAAAAGTGACGATAACACAGAGACACAGATTTACAGAATCTATGTTTTTATTTGATATATGTTCATTTTTAATATAACTTAATTTACTTTCCATTTTATTTAAACAGGACAGATGTCATTGCAAAAAAAAACACATTATTCAACAAACATGAAGCCAAAACCCCTACAAAATTTACATTTAAAATATCCTAATCAATAATCTGATGCAGTGATTGATCCATTGATAACCAGCATGATGAGAGTAATCCAAGTCCCTGTTGGAGTCAGTCAGAGCATTTCCATAGAGAGCCACTTTGCATCAGCAGCACCATGCTCCAGTGCTCTGGGAGAGTTTATAGTCCTGAGAGTTGAACACTGGATGACTGACAGCTGTCCTTCATGACAACAGAAGACACAGAAATCCTCCTCATCAAAAACATGACTTTGATCTGCGTCCTCATCTGGACTCTCCTCTGCTGCTGCTTCACAGGTAAAGTCCAGAGAATCAAACTCCTCTCCTCTATCAACATCCGTCCCTCTGAAATGAAGCCCACAAAACCATGACGCTGCTTTATGTTTTTGTCTCTGTGTCCTCAGAGTCCAGAGGTCAGATCACAGTGACTCAGCCTGGAGCAGTGAGCTCTGCTCTGGGAGGCTCCGTCACCATCAGCTGTAGGACCAGTCAGGATGTTTATGTTTATAGCAGCTACCACCAATTAGCCTGGTACCAACAGAGAGATGGAGAAACTCCTAAACTTCTCATTTACTGGGCTAGCACTCGAGCATCAGGGATTCCAGGTCGTTTTACAGGCAGTGGATCAAACTCTGCCTTCACTCTGACCATCAGTGGAGTTCAGGCTGAAGATGCAGCAGTTTACTACTGTCAGAGTTTTCACTACCCCAACAGTCAGCATGTGTTCACACAGTGAAAAACCGTCGTACAAAAACCTCCCTCAGTCAGACTGAACAGAAACTGAACTGACTGCTGCAGCTGGAAGCTACTGCAGAGACTGATACACTTCACTGAGGACACACACACACACACACACACACACACACACACACACACACTATTATCACTATTATCAAACAAATGTGTGCATTCATCAAGTCACTTTACAGATACTTCCAATCAGTGAGTGAGTCAGAGACATTGACTGAATTGAGTAAAGATAATAGGTTATTACAGACTGAAAATTGAACAGATTAACAGATGATTTGTTCCGATTAAGTCTTGACAAAAAGTCTTTGGTGCATTAACTCTGCAGAGAGATTTTGTAATAAATGAACATCTGTCCTGAGCAGCAGCAGATAATTCCTCCACAAAATAAGAGGGCCAGGCATCCCAAAAAACACAAGAATTATTTCACCCAAGCAGGCTCACTAACCAAGCAGGAACGAAACAAGCCATGAATATTTGAACAGAAATGCCATAATCTGCTATGAGATGAAACATAGTCGAAAGCATGTCACCAAAAGTTTAAAATTCTTAACTAATAGGTTTTAGTCAGCAATAGTGAATGGTCAGGAGTCTCCTGAATAACTTCAGCATCACTAGCTAGAGGACAGAAATGTCCTGCTTGAGATTTAAAGACTTCAGACAGCAATGGCAAATGGTCAGCAATGACTGGAATAGCAATACATTGAACAACATGATCATTTCTAATCAACATATTGTGGGTCTGGATTAGTCATGTAATTTTAGACCTGTTTCATGTAGTATAATTGATCATAGAAGAGCAGATTTTTACATGCATCATGATGTACGAGAACTTACCAAGCAAAGACGAGTACATTAAAAACAATAGGTTTCATGTTGCATATGACCAAATACCCTTACTGTACAGAGGAATTTAGAAATAGTGGCCCATCTCTAAAAGCCTGTTAGCTGTCTAGCTGAGGTAAATCAAGACCCAGCTGCTGTTATAGAATTACAGCAATGTTCCTCATCTCTTGAGTTGAGGTAAAGAATAACACATTTCCCACAAATACTTCCTTGTAGGAAGGATGCTAGATGAGGAAAATCAAGAACGGCCTCTATTTTAGGATTTACAGGACAAGAGTTCTTCAGGCACAGGTAGACACTGGTTCAATAAAAACAATATTTCAGATTGGAAAAGCACCTTGGAAACTCTGAACCAAGAAGAAATTATCGATTGATGTGAACATGAAGGGATCAGGATGGAGACTGTGACCTTGATATTTCAGCAGTAGTGCAGGAAATGGTTTGGCAAAAGAAACAACACGATATGGTGTGGACAGCTACAGTTCAGACTTCGTCTCAGTCCGAAATAAGAGCATAGGAAAAAACATATTTATACAGCACCGAATCCTAACACAAGATCTTAATTCAGATGTCCCTGACCTTATTGAATTGTAATTTGTTTCTCTGAGTACCATCCATGTGTATGTTTATTCTTGGATGTATCAGACAAAACTGATGGGGAGGCTCCAGGTTGACAGAACTGAAGCATTTCCATAGAGAGCCACTTTGCATCAGCAGCACCATGCTCCAGTGCTCTGGGAGAGTTTATAGTCCTGAGAGTTGAACACTGGATGACTGACAGCTGTCCTTCATGACAACAGAAGACACAGAAATCCTCCTCATCAAAAACATGACTTTGATCTGCGTCCTCATCTGGACTCTCCTCTGCTGCTGCTTCACAGGTAAAGTCCAGAGAATCAAACTCCTCTCCTCTATCAACATCCGTCCCTCTGAAATGAAGCCCACAAAACCATGA
The DNA here is from genome assembly GCA_963678695.2 of Diplodus puntazzo. Taxonomy (NCBI): domain Eukaryota; kingdom Metazoa; phylum Chordata; class Actinopteri; order Spariformes; family Sparidae; genus Diplodus; species Diplodus puntazzo. The sequence goes on along the minus strand of OZ023169.1, from coordinate 2,671,759 downwards.
CGCTGCTTTATGTTTTTGTCTCTGTGTCCTCAGAGTCCAGAGGTCAGATCACAGTGACTCAGCCTGGAGCAGTGAGCTCTGCTCTGGGAGGCTCCGTCACCATCAACTGTAGGACCAGTCAGGATGTTTATGTTCATAGCAGCTACCACCGATTAGCCTGGTACCAACAGAGAGATGGAGAAACTCCTAAACTCCTAATTTACGGGGCTAGCACTCGAGCATCAGGGATTCCAGATCGTTTCACAGGCAGTGGATCAAACTCTGCCTTCACTCTGACCATCAGTGGAGTTCAGGCTGAAGATGCAGCAGTTTACTACTGTCAGAGTGCACATGTCATCAACAGTCAGTGGGTGTTCACACAGTGAAAAACCGTCGTACAAAAACCTCCCTCAGTCAGACTGAACAGAAACTGAACTGACTGCTGCAGCTGGAATCTAATGCAGAGACTGATACACTTCACTGAGGACACACACACACACACACACACACACACTATTACCACTATTATCACTTACACTCATTATCAACCAAATGTGTGCATTCATCAAATCACATTTCAGATACAGTCAATCAGTAGAGACAGGTGGATTAAGTAAAGATAATAGGTTATTACAGACTAAAGATTGAACATATTAACAGATGATATGTTCTGATTAAGTCTTGACAAAAAGTCTTTGTTGCATCAACTCTGCAGGGATTTTTTGTAAGAAAGGAACATCTGTCCTGAGCAGCAGCAGATAATTCCTCCACAAAATAGGAGGGCCAGGCATCCCAAAAAATACAGGCACTGTCACCCAAGCAGGAATGAAACAAACCATGAATATTTGAACAGAAAGGCCATAAGCTGGTATGAGATGAAACATAGTAGACAGCATGCTACCAAAACCGTAAAAAACTTTTAACTAATAGGTTTTAGTCAGCAATAGTGAATTGTCAGGAATGACCTGAATAACTTCACCATCAATAGCTGGATGACAACAATACCCTGCTTGAGAGTTACAGGCATCAGACAGCAATGGCAAATGGTCAGCAATGACTTGAATAGCAATAAATTGAACATATGATACATTGTAATTAACATATTGTAGGCCTTGATTAATCGTCCAATTTTAGACCTACACTACCACTCAAAAGTTTCGACACACCTTCTCATTTAATATTTTTTCTTTATTTTTATGACTATTTACATTGTAGATTCTCACCGAAGGCATCACAACTACGAATGAACATACATGGAATTATGTAGTTAACAAAATTTTGAAATAACTCAAAACATGTTTTAGATTCTTCAAAATAGCCACCCTTTGCTTTGATTACTACTTTGCACAGTCTTGAGGGAGTTCCCAGAGATGCTGAGCACTTGTTGGCCCTTTTGCCTTCACTCTGCGGTCCATCTCATCCCAAACCATCTCGATTGGTTTTAGGTCAGGCGACTGTGGAGGCCAGGTCATCTGGCGCAGCACTCCATCACTCCCCTTCTTGGTCAAATAGCCCTTACACAGCCTGGAGGTGTGTTTGGGGTCATTGTCCTGTTGAAAAATAAATGATGGTCCAACTAAACGCAAACTGGATGGGATGGCATGTCGCTGCAGGATGCTGTGGTAGCCATGCTGGTTCAGTGTGCCTTCAATTTTGAATAAATCCCCAACAGTGTCACCAGCAAAGGTCCCCCACACCATCACACCTGCTCCTCCATGCTTCACAGTGGGAACCATGCATGTAGAGACCATCCGTTCACCTTTTCTGCATCGCACAAAGACACGGTGGTTGGAACCAAAGAACTGGAATTTGGACTCATCAGACCAAAGCACAGATTTCCACTGGTCTAATGTCCATTCCTTGTGTTTCTTGGCCCAAACAAATCTCTTCTGCTTGTTGCTTTTCCTTAGTTGTGTTTTTTTTAGCGGCTATTTGACCATAAAGACCTGATTCACACAGTCTCCTCCGAACAGTTGATGTAGAGATGTGTCTGCTACTAGAACTCTGTGTGGCATTCATCTGGGCTCTAATCTGAGGTGCTGATAACTTGTAATTTCCTTTCCTGGGGCAGTCCTCATGTGAGCAAGTTTTGACGTAGCGATTGATGATTTTTGCGACTGCACTTTGGGACACATTCAAAGTATTTGCAATTTTCCGGACTGACTGACCTTCAGTTCTTAAAGTAATGATGGACTGTCATTTCTCTTTACTTAGCTGATTGGTTCTTGCCCTAATATGAATTCTAACAAATGTCAAATATGGCTGTCAGCTGTGTACCGACCTGACTTCTGCACAACACAATTGATGGTCCCAACCCCATTAAGAAGGCAAGAAATTCCACAAATGAACCCTGACATGGCACACCTGTGAAGTGAAAACCATTTCAAGTGACGACATTATGAAGCTCATTGAGAGACGGCTGAGGGTTTGCAGCGCTGTCAACAAAGCAAAGGATGGCAACTTTGAGGAATCTAAAATATGAAACACGTGTAGAGTTATTTCACACTTTTTTGTTTACTACATAATTCCATGTGTGTACATTCATAGTTTTGATGCCTTCAGTGAGAATCTACAATGTAAATAGTCATGAAAATAAAGAAAAACCATTAAATGAGAAGGTGTGTCCAAAGTTTAGACTGGTAGTTTATGTCATGTAGTATAAGTGATTATAGAAGAGCATATTTTTTTCATTTATCATGATGTACGAGAACTTACCAAGCGAAGAAATAAAATAAAAATATAAAAATGAAAATAATAGGTCTCATGTTACATACGACCACATACCCTTTGTGTAAAGAGGAATTTAGAAGTACTGGCCCACCTCTAAAATCCTGTTACCCTGCTTTCTGAGGAATCTGAGGAATCAAGACCCAGCTAATGTTATAGAATGACAGCAATGTTCCTAATCCCTTGAGCTGAGGTAAAGAATAACACATTTCCCACAAATAGTTCCTTGTTGCAAGTACGCTACATGAGGAAAGTCACAACAGGCTGCTATCAGAATGAAAGTAAATCAAAATTTAAAGGAAATGAGTTCTCCTGGCACAAGTAGACACTACCGACAATGTTTCAGTTTGGAAAAGAGAAATGATGGATTGATGTGAACATGAAGGGATTGGGATGTAGACTGTGAACCCGATTTTTGAGCAATAGTATAGGAAATAGTTTGGCAACAGTAACAGCATGCTTTAATGTGGACATCTACATTTCTTTCTTCAGCTCACTCCAAACTAAGAGCACAGGAAATAAGACAATTCATATGGCAATGAATCTACACGGAAGTTAGTAACTAAGATCTTCCTGACCTCTTTGAATTTTGAATTTGTTTCTCTGAATACCCATCCGTAAGTTTATTATTGGATGTGTCATACAAAACTCATGGGGAGGGTCCAGGTTGACATAACTGAAGCATTTCCATAGAGAGCCACTTTGCATCAGCAGCACCATGCTCCAGTGCTCTGGGAGAGTTTATAGTCCTGAGAGTTGAACACTGGATGACTGACAGCTGTCCTTCATGACAACAGAAGACACAGAAATCCTCCTCATCAAAAACATGACTTTGATCTGCGTCCTCATCTGGACTCTCCTCTGCTGCTGCTTCACAGGTAAAGTCCAGAGAATCAAACTCCTCTCCTCTATCAACATCCGTCCCTCTGAAATGAAGCCCACAAAACCATGACGCTGCTTTATGTTTTTGTCTCTGTGTCCTCAGAGTCCAGAGGTCAGATCACAGTGACTCAGCCTGGAGCAGTGAGCTCTGCTCTGGGAGGCTCCGTCACCATCAACTGTAGGACCAGTCAGGATGTTTATGTTGCTGGCAGCTTCCACGCTTTAGCCTGGTACCAACAGAGAGATGGAGCAGCTCCTAAACTTCTCATTTACTATGCTAGCATTCAAGAATCAGGGATTCCAGGTCGTTTTACAGGCAGTGGATCAAACTCTGCCTTCACTCTGACCATCAGTGGAGTTCAGGCTGAAGATGCAGCAGTTTACTACTGTCAGAGTGAACATGTCATCAACAGTCAGAGTGTGTTCACACAGTGAAAAACCGTCGTACAAAAACCTCCCTCAGTCAGACTGAACAGAAACTGAACTGACTGCTGCAGCTGGAAGCTACTGCAGAGACTGATACACTTCACTGAGGACACACACACACACACACACACACACACACACACACACTATTATCACTTACACTCATTATCCACCAAATGTGTGCATACCACAAATCACATTTCAGATACTTTCAATCAGTAGAGACAGATTGATCAAGTAAAGATATTAGGTTATTATAGACTCAAGATTAAATAGATTAACAGATATGTGCTGAGTGAGTCTTGACAAAAAGTCTTTGGTGCATCAACTCTGCAGGGAGATCATGATAAATGGCATCTGTCCTGAGCAGCATCAGGTAATTCCTCCACAAAATAAGAGGGCCAGGCATCCCAAAAATCACAGGCACTGTTTCACCCAAGCAGGCTCACTAACCAAGCAGGAATGAAACCAGCCATGAATATTTGAACAGAAATGCCATAATCTGCTATGAGATGAAACAAAGTAGACAGCAGTCGCAAATGGTTAGCAATGACTTGAATAGCAACAAATTGGACATATGATAGATTCCAATCAACATATTGTGGGTCTGGATAAGTCGCACAATTTTAGACCTATTTACATACATATAACCAAATACCCTGATTGTACAGAGGAATTTCGAAATACTGGCCCATCGTTATAAGCCTGTACCTGTCGAGCTGAGGTAAACAAGACTCAGCTGCAATTATAGAATTACAGCAATGTTCTCATCTGTGATTTGAGGTAAGACAATTTAAAAATTGAGCATGCTAAAGTAAATAGCAACTTTTCACCACATTTAGAAACGGACCCTATTAAAAAACATATATGTGAATGTTTTTATGTTACTCTTCCCAGATTTACAGCAATATTTGTGAACTTTGTGATATTCACTTCTCTTGTAAAAATATAATGTCAATGTAAAATCTAAATCAAAAATCAAAATGTTAAATATTGAAATCTAAATGTTAATTCTAAATCTAAATGTTACATCTAAATCTAAATGTTACATCTAAATCTAAATATAAATGTTAAATCTAAATGTCACGTTTGAAACTAAATATTTAGCTAATATGCAAATTCGCACTGCCTGTCATTGGAAGAACCAAAATAAAAGCTACCGAGTGCTGTGGTGGCTCTACTGTGGTGGCTGCTGTAGCTGTCGCTAGCTCTTTTCACAGATTTGCTGCATTATCAATGCAGTGCAATTCACCAATTCTCCGCCGTTGCTTGTTCACACAGAGCCACGCAGCACCGGTGGAAAGATGAACTGCTGTGTTTCACACAGAAAGCCGGTGCCGCAGCTCCTAAAGAGGCGACGGTACACGTCATGATGACGTCTGTGTGTTTTTTTCAAGGTGTTTCCCCAGGTGTCCTCCTGTTAATCTAAACATGAACCTGCTGACAGTTTCTAATCATATGGATGCTGTTATAATGTGTTGGGATTGAGATCCTGACCCATCAAACATGAAATTGCGTGTCTCTGTGTGAATAAACAACAGCAGAGAATTGGCAAACCGCTGCTGTGGCGATAATGCGGCCTCGGTCATAAGGGCTACTGTCGCTGTCACTGCAGACGCATTGCTGAACATCTATATTGCTGCAAAAATGGCCTGACCAATGTTTCCAGCTAAGTTGCTGGACATGGTGGCAGGCAGGCAAAATGAGAGCGCGGTGAGGAGACGTGACTAACAGTGCAGCGCCATCAATCCGTCTGACTATGCGAAGAAGACCGTGGATAGGGCTTGTTGTGCTTCAATGAGCTTTTATTTTGGTATTTCAGGTGACAGGCAGTGTAAATTTGTATTTTAGGTGAATACTTAACTTCACATTTAGATTTAACATTTAACATTTAGATTTAGGTTTAAAATGTACATTTAACTTTTAGGATTCATATTTAAACACAACATTTGTACTTATATTTAACACTTATATGTATATTTAACATTTAGATTTCAATTTCACATTTAGATTTCAGTATAACATTTAGATTTAACACTTAGATTTATTATTTAGATTAAGATTTAAACTTTAACATTTAGATTTAGATTTTAGATTTAGATTTAACATTGGTATTACATTTTTACAAGAGAAGTAAATATCACAAAGTTCACAAATATTGCTGTAGATCTGTTCAAAAGTAATTGGCACAGGTAAACACTTGTACGATAAGGACAATGTTTCAGTTTTGAAAAGCACCTTGGAAACTCTGAACCCAGAAGAAAATATGGATTGATATAAATATGAGGGGAATAGGATGGGGACTGTGAACCTGATATTTGAGCAGTAATCCAGGAAATGCTTTGGCAACAGCTACAGCATGCTGTGATGTGGACAACTACAGTTCAAACTTCAGCTCAGTCCAAACTAAGACAACAGGAAATAAGATGTTTTATATAGTAATGAATACTAATTCAAATTATTAATTCAGATGTTATTGACCTCTTCCAATTATAATTAGTTTTTTGAACACCACCTATTTGTAATTTTATTCTCGGATGTATCAGACAAAACTCATGGGGAGGGTCCAGGTTGACATAACTGAAGCATTTCCATAGAGAGCCACTTTGCATCAGCAGCACCATGCTCCAGTGCTCTGGGAGAGTTTATAGTCCTGAGAGTTGAACACTGGATGACTGACAGCTGTCCTTCATGACAACAGAAGACACAGAAATCCTCCTCATCAAAAACATGACTTTGATCTGCGTCCTCATCTGGACTCTCCTCTGCTGCTGCTTCACAGGTAAAGTCCAGAGAATCAAACTCCTCTCCTCTATCAACATCCGTCCCTCTGAAATGAAGCCCACAAAACCATGACGCTGCTTTATGTTTTTGTCTCTGTGTCCTCAGAGTCCAGAGGTCAGATCACAGTGACTCAGCCTGGAGCAGTGAGCTCTGCTCTGGGAGGCTCCGTCACCATCAACTGTAGGACCAGTCAGAATGTTTATGGTGGGAGCTATTTAGCCTGGTACCAACAGAGAGATGGAGAAACTCCTAAACTTCTCATTTACTTGGCTAGCACTCGAGCATCAGGGATTCCAGGTCGTTTTACAGGCAGTGGATCAAACTCTGCCTTCACTCTGACCATCAGTGGAGTTCAGGCTGAAGATGCAGCAGTTTACTACTGTCAGAGTTTTCACTATCCCAACAGTCAGTGGGTGTTCACACAGTGAAAAACCGTCGTACAAAAACCTCCCTCAGTCAGACTGAACAGAAACTGAACTGACTGCTGCAGCTGGAAGCTACTGCAGAGACTGATGCACTTCACTGAGGAGACACACACACACACACACACACACACACACACACACACACACACACGCACACACACACACGGCAGCAGCAACAGCAGCAGATAATTCCCCCACAAAATAAGAGGGTCAGGCATTCCAAAAACACAGGCACTGTTTCACCCAAGCAGGCTCACTAACCAAGCAGGAATCAAACAAGCCATGAATATTTGAACAGACATGACATAATCTGCTATGAGATGAAACATAGTAGAAAGAATGACACGAAAATGTTAAAATGCTTAACTAATTGGTTTTAGTCAGCAATAGTGAATAGACAGGAGTGACCTGGAAAACTTCACCATCAATAGCTAGAGGCGGAAATGCCCTGCTTGAGATTAAATGACTCTAACTGTTAATATATAACAATCAGCTGTAACCTGAATATCTTAGCTGGCAACAGCTTGAGGTTAGCAATGCCCTGCTCAACATTAAAAGGCCTTGGACAGCAATGGCATATGGTCAGCAATGACTGGAATAGCAATACATTGAACAAAATGATAAAATCTAATCAACATATTGTGGGTCTGGATTAGTCGTCCAAATTTAGACCTACTTCATGTAGTATATTTAATTATAGAAGAGCAAATTTTTACATACATCATGATGCACGAGAACCTACCAAGCAAACAGGAGTAGATTGAAAACAATAGGTTTCATCATATGACCAAATACCCTTATTGTACAGAGGAATTTAGAAATGCTGTCCCTGATTCTGAAGTTGTGTATGTTTTACGGGGGTGGGGGCAGAAAATCGTATGTTGAAATTTATATGTTGCTATTTCATGTAGTCGAATCTACTATTAGAGCGCCCAGCATCATTTTACCAGGACTTAAACACGCTTGTTATCCAACCGACACTTTGAGCACCGACACGCTCTCTCTCTCTCTCTCTCTCTCTCCTCCTCAGTCACTCACTCACACACACACACACACACACACACACACACACACATGCACGCGCGCACACACACACGCACACACACACACACACACACACACACACACACACACAGTCCTGTTAAACATCTCATTAATTTTTGCAACCACCCTCCCAAAAGCACAACCAGCTACTTAACGCACAGCACACATTTGATATTGGAAAGATGCGAATTCTATTACACACTCAATCAGAAGCTGTTAAGTTTTATGTCCACATCAAACACGACTTGTACGCTCTATGTGAGATACACAAATGCTTTACACTATTCCTTATCATTTATATATATAGTTATAAATGTAAATGTTAATTATACAGCAACACAACAACCCAGCACCAGTGGCTATAAGCAGCACACCCAACATGTGCATGTATTCAGACAGCCCGGCCCGTCACGGCTGCTGTCTGTGGTGCTCATTTTCTCCACATAAACAACAACAACAACGAACAACAACTTCAGTGGACTCACATGCTGCTTAATCAAAGCAAGCAAGACACAATAAGGACTATAATCACATCAAAAATAACACACATTGCTAATTGGGCAGTTCAGCAACTATTAAGCTGCGCACAGAAAAAAATGCGTTTTGCTCACCCTCTTTGAAGAGGAAGGCCATCCTCCTGTCTCTCATGGTGGCAAAGTGATCAATGACCATGTCTAGAACTTCCCACTGGCCTTTAGGTCCTCCACAACAACAGAGTCTATGGATATCTTGGCCAAGTTGACAAGCCTGTCCTGTCTACATGTGTTCCTCAGATTGTTTTAAACCTCTTTCGACAGGAAAATTAGCGCTCTGCTGATGTGCCGAGTGCTCTGCAAGAGTGTTGTCAAACTCCGCAAAAGCAAGCACCAACCCCACTGCTCATTGTGCTTCTTTGTGCTCTGACTTTTTGCCAAATCCAGAGCCTCATTAATCCTGATGCGTCCAAACAGCCTCAGTTTCACAGCACAGTCGATGTGGTTTTTGGATTTGCTGTGCCTTTCAATAGCCCGAGACAGGTTGGCAAGGTCAGTGAATCCTGTGGTAACCCAGGGATTGTTCAGAGAGCAGGAATCCTTGTCAAAAAGGAGACAGGGCCAGCAAAATAGCTGCTGAAGATTGGCGCTACTAGCTAGCCACTTAGTGCGGACGTAATTCTTCTCATTGAAAGTCCAAAAACCTAGTTCATCTCAGTACGGAGCTTTAGTTTTGGTGTTGGCCTGCCCACTGATTTAATTCGGAGTTGTTGCTGTAGAAGCAGTTTAGTAAAATAATTTTTTACTAAATACTCAAAATCTTTACCCTTCATAATTGCGCTAGATAATTTTGCTAGCTTACCAAGATATCAACACAAATCAACAAATCTTCCATTATTTCATTCAATGACGTTGATGATAACATACTGTGATTTGATTGGCGTGATGCCAACAAGTTCGCAGCTTCCCTTGCCACTATCCTGACCAATCACGGGGGAGCAGTGTCGTGACAATAGCCTCACCTGATTGGTTAATCATTCTTTTTTTTTTCGCCAAGGGAACAGAGTGCAGTACCATGTTTTCAACGCTCATTCACCACGTAACATTTAGAGGGGCGCTGTTTTACACATCATAAAATGCTCAAGAACTACTGAAGAGAGACGAGGAGGAAACGGCAGAGACACTAGAGAGAATGATTACGTAAAGTGTTAAAAAACAGCTACAACATGATATAATGTGAACAGCTTCAGTTCAAACTTCAGCTCAGTCCAAACTGTGAGCACAGGAAATAAGATATTTTATGTGTCACTGAATCCTCACACAAGTTATTGATTAAGATGTTCCTGACCTCTTTGATTTGAATTTGTTTCTCTAAATATCCTCCTATACGTTTATTCTTGGAGGTATCAGACAAAACTCATGGGGAGGGTCCAGGATGAGAAACTGAAGCATTTCCATAGAGAGCCACTTTGCATCAGCAGCACCATGCTCCAGTGCTCTGGGAGAGTTTATAGTCCTGAGAGTTGAACACTGGATGACTGACAGCTGTCCTTCATTGATCATCTTTGTGTAATTTTTATGATGTATATTGAGTGAGCAAAAGTAGTATCGGCTCCAAATATCGGCTCAAGAAAATCGGCAGTCGTATCGGTCATCGGCTAAGGCTGATGAAAAAAAAAATCGGTGTCGGCATCGGCCCTAAAAAATCCATATCGGTTGATCCCTAACAGCTACAGTTCAAACTTCTGCTCAGAACACATTTAGAGCACAGGAAATAAGATATTTTATACAGCACTGAATCCTCACGCAAGTTATTAATTAGATGTTCCTGACCTTTTTGAATTCAAATATGTTTTTCTGAATACCACCGGAACACCATCTGTATGTTTATTTTTGGATGTATCAGACAAAACTCATGGGGAGGGTCCAGGTTGACATAACTGAAGCATTTCCATAGAGAGCCACTTTGCATCAGCAGCACCATGCTCCAGTGCTCTGGGAGAGTTTATAGTCCTGAGAGTTGAACACTGGATGACTGACAGCTGTCCTTCATGACAACAGAAGACACAGAAATCCTCCTCATCAAAAACATGACTTTGATCTGCGTCCTCATCTGGACTCTCCTCTGCTGCTGCTTCACAGGTAAAGTCCAGAGAATCAAACTCCTCTCCTCTATCAACATCCGTCCCTCTGAAATGAAGCCCACAAAACCATGACGCTGCTTTATGTTTTTGTCTGTGTGTCCTCAGAGTCCAGAGGTCAGATCACAGTGACTCAGCCTGGAGCAGTGAGCTCTGCTCTGGGAGGCTCCGTCATCATCAACTGTAGGACCAGTCAGAATGTTCATGGCGGGAGCTATTTAGCCTGGTACCAACATAGAGATGGAGAAACTCCTAAACTTCTCATTTACTGGGCTACCAGTCGACAATCAGGGATTCCAGGTCGTTTTACAGGCAGTGGATCAAACTCTGCCTTCACTCTGACCATCAGTGGAGTTCAGGCTGAAGATGCAGCAGTTTACTACTGTCAGAGTGCACATTACATCAACAGTCAGTGGGTGTTCACACAGTGAAAAACCGTCGTTCAAAAACCTCCCTCAGTCAGACTGAACAGAAACTGAACTGACTGCTGCAGCTGGAAGCTACTGCAGAGACTGATACACTTCACTGAGGACACACACACACACACACACACACACACACACACACACACACACACACCTCACTCCCTCCACACACACACACCAGTAGTTCTCTAAAAGTCAACATACATAAATCGCAGTACCTTTTTTGGGGATTGAAAGTTGATCCAAAAATCCAGTTGTATGCAGATGACATCCTGCTACATATCACAAATCCTCCACGGGTTATCACAGACTGAAGATGGAGCAGGTTATCAAGTGACATGTTGCTGACTGAGTCTTCACAAAAAGCCTTTGGTGCATCAAGTCTGCAGGGGATTTTATAATAAACGGACACCTGCCCTGATCAGCAGCAGATAATTCCTCCAAAAAATAAGAGGACCAGGCATCCCAAAATCACAGGCAATATTTCAGTCCAAGCAGGCTCACTGACAAAGCAGCAATGAAACAAGCCATGAACATTTGGACAGAAATGCCATAATCTGCTATTAGATGAAACACAGTAGAAAGCATGCCACCAA
>OZ023169.1:2638738-2658738 GCA_963678695.2 Diplodus puntazzo | reverse complement strand
GAGCATGGTGCTGCTGATGCAAAGTGGCTCTCTATGGAAATGCTCTGACTGACTCCAACAGGGACTTGGATTACTCTCATCATGCTGTTATCAATCGATCAATCACTTAACGTATTGATTAGGATAATTTCAATGTCATTTTTTGAGGGGTCTTGGGCTCCATGCTTGTTAAAAAATGTGTTTCACAATGTCGTCTGTCCTGTTAAATTACATGAATAAATGATTTAAGTTTCATAAAAAATGAACATATATCAAATAAAAACATACATTCTGTAAATCTGTGTCTCTGTGTTATCGTCACTTTTCATATCAGCTGATAATATTTTACAATCAGAGACTAATTGTGTTGAGTGTGTTTGTGTCAAAGTCAGAGAGCCGTGTCTCTCTACAGTCAGAGGTTTTTGTACGGCGGCTCAATGAGTTTGTATCACTGTGGTACACGTTCGGTGGAGGAACCAGACTGGATGTTGGAAGTAAGTCAAATGTTTCAGTGTTTTTATCATTTCAGGAGCTTTTTCCCTTTTTTCTCTTCATATTACAAAGAAAATAGTCAGTTTTTCATATCAATGTTCAATTTTTGCACAAATGTTTTATAGTAAGAGGCAAAGTTTGTTTCAGAAATATTGATCTAAAAACATATTGTAATAAATCTAAAATATTAAGACAGGTCATTTATGATTTTCCTAAACTTATATAGTAAAGTTGCATCTTGAGGGCTTGTAGGTTTAGTTCAGTGTGTCAAAGTCAGAGAGCCGTGTCTCTCTACAGTCAGAGGTTTTTGTACGGCGGCTCAATGAGTTTGTATCACTGTGGTGGACTTTTGGTGGAGGAACCAGACTGGATGTTGGAAGTAAGTTTCTGCACAAATACTAACTAAAATACTGTGAAGTCATTTTAAGTATCAGGTTTTGGATGTTTGAGGCAGATAAATATATCTTGTTTTAATTCCAACACTTTTAGTCTTCATGTTTTAATTCTCCTCCTTTATCATGGAGGCTAACTCAGAGCAGCTTTACTAAACATTTCTTTACACATTCCTGTCAAAGTGACATTTAAACAGCCTGAAGTGTAGAAAAGATAAAACTGTAAACCTGTTTTACAAATGTTTTGTAAGAGGAGATGTAATTTTTCACCTCAATGACAGCAGTGTTCAAAACGCTCCTCTTGTCCAACATTTGATTGCAGTCGGTTCATTTTCTGTATTTGTGTATGTGTCCACTAAATATTTTAAAGTCACATATAGTTCAGGTTTTGTCTGATTGTGATGAGAAAGTTTGGTGTGTTTTATTTCCAGTGTAGTTTGATATATTTCAGCTCATTCTGTTTGATGATTCTCTCTGTGCTGATATGCATGAGAGGCTTCTTAAAGGGAAGTGAAACAATGTGTGAGTGAGTGACTGGTGGAGCAGAAAAACCATCTGACAGAAACTCCTTAAAGGACTAAATCAACTCTCACACAGTGAAGGTGTCCCAGTGTCTGCTGGTTGATTGACAGCAGTGTGGTCCCTGTCCTCTAAGCTGATTGGTGTCTCCTAGGTGATGTCCGTCCCACCCTGACGGTGCTGCCCCCCTCCAGTGAGGAGCTGCAGCAGGGGAAGGCCACGCTCATGTGTCTGGCCAACAAGGGCTTCCCCTCAGACTGGAGTCTGTCCTGGAAGGTGGACGGCAGCAGCAGCAGCAGCAGCAGCAGCAGCTGGGAGCAGAGCAGGAGCCCCGGGGTGCTGGAGAAGGACGGCCGCTACAGCTGGAGCAGCACCCTGAGGCTCCCTGCAGACCAGTGGAGGAAGGTGGGCTCTGTGACCTGTGAGGCCACCCAGGGCTCCCAGACTCCAGTCTCAGAGACACTGAGGAGAGACCAGTGTTCCCAGTCCTGACCTGACTCACTGGGACTCTGCTGCTGGTTTTACTCTCATACTGCTCTCAGCTCTCTCTCTGTTCTCTCTTTCTCTCAACATGTTTCAACATTAATGTCTTCTTGCTTCTGTTTCAACATTTTACAACAATAAAGATTTCATTACCTTTATTATAAATGTGACGTGTCTTTGACCTTCTTTTTCACCATATATGATATATGAGGAACATTTGTCAGATTAATGCACACAGTCACTCAAATAACAACACCATTATTTATCTCTGATCTTTTAATTGTTTTAACACTGTGGATATTCTTCTATCGTCTTTGTAGTCTGATCTATATGAATTTATTTGTATATTTTCAGCAGCAATTTAATGAGTTTTGGTTCATGGTCCTTGAATTAATATTCAAATTGTTGTCTGTCTAATCTAAATTCATTTGAAGAGAAAATTAAATTTTGTTTCTTTGAAGGGACGTGCATCAGACTGACATGAAACCATCTTGAACATGACGGAGTCTTTATGGATGGAAATGACTGTTTATGTCATTAAGTCAATTATTTCACTTTTTAACGTGACGTTGACATTGTTTGAGATTAAGATATCATTTTTTTATTCATTCATTTTCAATTCCTTTATTTATTTACAGGACAGTGCACATTAATCAACATTTCTGTAAACGTGCCAGTGTAAGCCAGCAGGCTAATTTTCAACTGTAGTCCTTTGCCAAGATGTTAAGCTAGGCACAGGGTGGCTAAAAAATGAAAACATATTAAAGAATATACACAGCAACAGATAATAACAGTAGAACATGATGCCAAAAGACTGGCTCCATTAAAACATTAAAACATATAACCATGCCTCCATTCATACAAACCACCATGTGTTACAGGACAGCTACAATAATACATAGCAACAGACAAACATGCATTCAGATTAAATACTATCGAAGATGTTCACATTTTTGATTGCTTAAAAGCCAGTCTTTAAGACGGTGGGTGAATGTATGGTGGGAGGTGCAATTTCTAATCTCCTGTATGAAAGAGCAGAGTGGTGGAGGAGCTTTGCCACTGATAATCTTAAAAATTAGGCATGTGTCACTGTGTTTTAAAATATTTTCCCAGCTGAGCAAGTTATATTTGTCCAGAATGTTACAGTGGTGGCAGAGCTTGGGTTTTCTCTCCAAAACTTTAAGTGCTTGTTTGTGAAGTGATAAGATAGGCCTTAATGTTGTGCTATTCACCTGAGTCCAGCTCGTCATACAATACGTTAAGTGAGGAATGATCATAGCATTCATGTTGAGCTTTGCTACAGGTGTTGTCAAGCAGTTCCTTATATATATATATATAAAGTTGGCTAGATTGTATTTGGTTATTTGCATTACCTTTCTCACTTGTTTTTTGAAGGATAGAGTAGAGTCAAGGACAACACCTTTAACATGTGTAACTGTTTGAATGACCTCCCCAGACACACAGACTTTGGGTTCACAGTGAGATACAGTGTTAGTCTTGCTAAACATCCAGACAGTCTTCTTTACATTAAGATGCAACTATGAGTAATCAAGCCATTTATGTACAGGTACCATTGTATCACTGAGTTTGGCAGCAGCTTGGGCTTTGGTTTGTGCATGCTCATAAATTACTGTATCATCAGGATACATCTGAACCTCACATCCAGTGCAGACTGATGGCAGGTCATTTATATAAAGGCTGAACAGAATAGGGCCCAGGACAGATCCCTGGGGTACACCCAGTTTGTTCCTCAGGGGTGGTGACGTCTCACCACTGATCCTTACACACTGAACTCTATTTGACAGATATGACCTCATCCAGTCAATTATACTGGTTGAGAAATTAAAATAAGACATTTTGTGAATGAGTATTTGATGATTGACAGTGTTGAAAGCTTTTTTAAGATCTAAGAAAATTGCTCCAACTATGCCTCCTCTGTCCATTTTTGATTTGATGTTTTCCCCAAAGAAACAATTTGCTGTCTCAGTGGAGTGATTGGCTCTAAAGCCAAATTGCATGGGCTGTAGTGTAAAAGGACTGTTAAGATGCTCAGTCGATTGCTCAGCCACCCATTTTTCAGAGATCTTAGACTTAACTGGTAAAATTCTGATCAGCCTATAGTTATTCATATCAGTTGTGTCCCCTGACTTATAGACTGGCACAACAATTTGTCTTTTGTCCTTTTTTATGATCATAGATGAAATTTTAATATTCTTCATTGAACATAATTTCATTTGTTTAAGATAATATCAGTTATGATTTGAGGATAACAGCTTTTTTGGGCCAACCTTGATCAGGATTGTTTCTGGTGCTGCTCTGTGTCTTTATGTTGTCTTGAATTGAAAAAAATGTTCAAATCTGATGTGATACAGTATCAAGCTGAGGTCAAAGGTCAGAAGTTATTATGTTAACTGTACTAGTTTGGCTCCTCCTGTTCATATTGCTAATCAAATAAGAACATGGGATTATTATCAGATATAAATGGAAGGTGAGACACTGTGATGGAAAAAGTGTGTGTGTGTGTGTGTGTGTGTGTGTGTGTGTGTGTGTGTGTGTGTGTGTGTGTGTGTGTGTGTGTCCTCAGTGAAGTGCATCAGTCTCTGCAGTAGCTTCCAGCTGCAGCAGTCACTTCAGTTTCTGTTCAGTCTGACTGAGGGAGGTTTTTGTACGACGGTTTTTCACTGTGTGAACACCCACTGACTGTTGATCCAGTGAACACTCTTACAGTGGTAAACTGCTGCATCTTCAACCTGAACTCCAATGATGGTCAGAGTGAAGGCAGAGTTTGATCCACTGCCTGTAAAACGATCTGGAATCCCTGATGCTCGAGTGCTAGCAGAGTCAATGAGAAGTTTAGGAGTTTCTCCATCTTTCTGTTGGTACCAGTATAACCAGCTTGAATAAACATCCTGACTGGTCCGACAGTTGATGGTGACGGAGCCTCCCAGAGCAGAGCTCACTGCTCCAGGCTGAGTCACTGTGATCTGACCTCTGGACTCTGAGGACACAGAGACAAAAACATAAAGCAGCGTCATGGTTTTGTGGGCTTCATTTCAGAGGGACGGATGTTGATAGAGGAGAGGAAATTGATTCTCTGGACTTTACCTGTGAAGTAGCAGCAGAGGAGAGTCCAGATGAGGACGCAGATCAAAGTCATGTTTTTGATGAGGAGGATTTCTGTGTCTTCTGTTGTCATGAAGGACAGCTGTCAGTCATCCAGTGTTCAACTCTCAGGACTATAAACTCTCCCAGAGCACTGGAGCATGGTGCTGCTGATGCAAAGTGGCTCTCTATGGAAATGCTTCAGTTATGTCAACCTGGACCCTCCCATGAGTTTTGTCTGATACATGCAAGAATAAACTTACAGATGGCATTCAAAGAAAGAAATTAAAAAGGTGGAAAACATTGTGTCCCATTATATATTTTCGATCTCTTTAAGGATAGGCTTTATTTGACATTCATGATCATTCAACTGCCCTAAGCTGCTTATTATCATTCACATTTTCATTTACATTTAGGGCATTTAGCAGAAGCTTTTGTTTAAAGCAACTTACAATGAGTACATTTGTCACAAGAGAGAAACCACGACATATCACCATTGATGGAGTAAAAGAAATATAGAAACAATTGTCAACCCCTCATCTGATGATCGTAACTGCTTTTTGTCAAAGATTCATTAAGTGACATGATAGAAGTGCTAACAATACGAACATACAAGTGCATACAATTTTTAATTTTTTTGGGGGGGGGATCTCAGGAGGGAGTCATGCTATGTGGGGTCGAGGTGAAGTCTGAACAAAGGAGTCTTGAGTCTTTTGCGGAAGATGGAGAGGGATTCCGCTGTCCTGACATCGGTCGGGAGTTCATTCCACCACTGAGGTGCTAAAACGGAGAAGAGTCATGACTTCACTGAGCAGCTTTGTTTGCTTTCAGCGATGGGGTTACCTGTTGGCCAGCTGATGTAGATGAGCGAAGTGCTCCTGCTGTGGCGTGTGGTCTGACCAGTGTTTGGAGGTAGATGGATGCAGTTCCATTGACGGCCTTGAAGGCCAGCATCATCGTCTTGAATTGGATGTGGGTCAGACAGGAAGCCAGTGGAGGTCATAGAGGAGGGGGGTCACATGGGAGAATTTCGGACAATTGTAAACGCGCCACACTGGTGTGGTTTAGTCACATAGGCTTGGAGTTCAGCCAAGAGGGAGTTGCAGTAGTCCAGGCGTGAAATGACCAGCGCTTGGACCAGGAGTTGCGCTGCGTCTTTCTGAGAAAAGACCGGATCCTGCGGATGTTCTAGAGGGCAAATCTGCAGGATCGGGCAACAGATGGATGTTGGGGGGCACAGGACAGTCTGTCATTGAGGATTACGCCCAGGTTCCTCGCCACCGATGAAGGCGATACCGTGAAATCCTTGACAGTGACTGATAGGTCCATGCGAGGGCAGTCTTTCTCCGGGATAAAGACGAGTTCAGTTTTACTAAGGTTGAGTTTGAGGTGATACACAGCTGTACAAGTGGAGATGAATGCCAAACATTCTGAGATGTGCGTTTCAATGTAGGTGTTGGAGGAGGACGGGGGAAAAAAACAGGAACAGTTGGGTGTCGTCTTCATAACAGTGGTAAGAGAATCCATGAAATGTGATTGTAGAGCCCAGTGATCTAGTAAAGAGTGAAAACAGAAGCGGTTCTAATACTCAGCCTTGAGTGACACCAGTTTCCAGAAAGCAGGGTTTGGACAAGGAGCCGTTCCATGTGACCTGAAAGGTGTGATTTGTCAGGTATGATGTGAACTAGGTTAGAGCAAAGTCCGCAATGCCAAGTTCAGCCAGAGTGGAGAGGAGGATTTGGTGGTTGACTGTGTCAAACGCAGAGGATAATTTGAGGAGAATGAGGAGGGATGAACGGGACGAGGCTCTGGCGGCACCAAGCAACTCAGTCACCATGAGGAGAGCCGTCTCAGTGGACTGAGTGGTCCTGAAGCCTGACTGATTAAGGTCAAGGAGGACATTTTCTGAAAGATAGGAGGACAGCTGGTTGTAAACTCCACGTTCCAGGGTTTTAGAGAGGAATGAAAGAAGAGATACAATTCTGCAGTTTCAGATGTCAGCTGAGTCTAGGGTGGGTTTCTTTAGGAGTGGCTTTACTGTGGCTTTCTTGAAAGGAGCTGGAATAATGCCTGAAGTGAGGGAGGAGTTGATCAGAGAGGTGAGGAATGGCAGGATGTCATGAGAGATGTCTTGGAGAAGGGAGGCGGGAATCAGGTCAAGGGAACAGGTGGTGGCACGGTTAGACATCACTAGTGTGTGAACATCTTCAGAGGAGAGAGGGCTGAAGCAGGTGAGGCCATCGGAGGTGACGGTCGGGGAAGGTGCTTTCTGAATGGGCATAGGAGTAAATAAGGAACTGATGTCTTTTATTTTCTTGGTAAAGTAAGTTGCAAAGTCATCAGAGTGAGGGAGGAAGGAGGGGAGGGGTAGGAGGGGTAAGGAGAGAAGAGAATAAGGAGAATAGTTTCCTGGGGTTGGAGGCAGAGGAGTTGATCTTTGACAGGTAATCCCTTTATGTTCACATCAATCCATCATTTATTCTGAGTTCAGAGATTGCGTGGTGCTTTTCCAAACCAAAACATTGTCTTTATTGTACCAGTGTCTACCGGTGCCTGGAGAAGTCTTGTCCTAATATTCTAAAATAGCATCCGGTCTTGATTTTCCTCATCTAGCGTTCTTGAAACAAGGAACTATATGTTCTTCCTTATGTCAACAGGAAAGAGGAAGATTGCTGTTATTCTTTGACAGCTGCTGGGTCTTGATTTACCTCAGCTAGTTGGGTAACACTCTTTTAGAGATGGCAGTGTTTCTTAATTCCTCTGTACAATAAGGGTATTTGGTCTTATGTAACATGAAACCTATTGTCTTTAATCTACTCCTCTTTGCTTGGTAAGTTCTCATACATCATGATGCATGTAAAAAACCTGCTCTCCTATAATCAGTTATACTACTTGAAGTAGGTCTAAAATTGGACAACTAATCCAGACCCACAATGTTGTTTAGAATTTACCATATTGTTTAAGGTATTGCTATTCCAGTCATTGCTGACCATTTGCCATTGTTGTCCGAGTCCTTTTAATGTCAAGCAGGTAAATTGTCCTCAAGCTGTTGCTGGCTAATCTATTTAGGTCACAGCTGACCGTTATATATTAACTATTAAAGTCTTTAAATCTCAAGCAGGGCATTTCTGCCCTCTAGCCATTGATGGTGAAGTTATTCAGGAGACTCCTGACCATTCACTGTTGTTGACTAAGAGTTGATGCAACAAAGACTTTTTGTCAAGACTTAATCAGAACATATAATCTGTTAATCTGTTCGATCATCTTCTTCTTCTAATATTAACTTTACTTTCACCTGTCTCTACTGATTGAAGGCATCTGAAATGTGATTTGATGAATGCACATATTTGGTGGATAATGAGTGCAAGTGATAATAGTGTGTGTGTGTGTGCATGTGTGTGTGTATGTGTGTGTGTGTGTGTGTGTGTGTGTGTGTGTGTGTCCTCAGTGAAGTGTATCAGTCTCTGCAGTAGCTTCCAGCTGCAGCAGTCAGTTTAGTTTCTGTTCAGTCTGACTGAGGGAGGTTTTTGTACGACGGTTTTTCACTGTGTGAACACAGCTTGACTGTTGATCCAGTGATAACTCTGACAGTAGTAAACTGCTGCATCTTCAGCCTGAACTCCACTGATGGTCAGAGTGAAGGCAGAGTTTGATCCACTGCCTGTAAAACGATCTGGAATCCCTGATTGTCGAGTGCTGGCCCAGTAAATTAGGAGTTTAGGAGTTTCTCCATCTCTCTGTTGGTACCAGGCTAAAAGATGTTTACTGTTCGAAACTCCAACATTCTGACTGGTCCTACAGTTGATGGTGACGGAGCCTCCCAGAGCAGAGCTCACTGCTCCAGGCTGAGTCACTGTGATCTGACCTCTGGACTCTGAGGACACAGAGACAGAAACATAAAGCAGCGTCATGGTTTTGTGGGCTTCATTTCAGAGGGACGGATGTTGATAGAGGAGAGGAGTTTGATTCTCTGGACTTTACCTGTGAAGCAGCAGCAGAGGAGAGTCCAGATGAGGACGCAGATCAAAGTCATGTTTTTGATGAGGAGGATTTCTGTGTCTTCTGTTGTCATGAAGGACAGCTGTCAGTCATCCAGTGTTCAACTCTCAGGACTATAAACTCTCCCAGAGCACTGGAGCATGGTGCTGCTGATGCAAAGTGGCTCTCTATGGAAATGCTTCAGTTATGTCAACCTGGACCCTCCCATGAGTTTTGTCTGATACATCTAAGAATAAACTTACAGACGGTATTCAAAGAAAGAAATTCAAATTCTTTAACCCACATTAAAGGAGGAATACATTGTCTCCCATTATATATCTTCGATCGAAGGATAGGCTTTACTCAACATTCATTTTACTGCCTTATGCTGGTATTATTATGCTGCTGTTAGCCTAATCCTTCCATTTTCCCATCAATCCATCATTTCCTCTGAGTTTGGAGAATCCATGGTGCTTTTCCAAACTGAACTATTGTCTTTATTTTACCAGTATCTACTGGTACCGGTAGAATCTTGTAGTGTAAATCCTAAAATAGCATCTGGTCTTGATTTTCCTCATCTAGTGTACTTGCAACGAGGAACTATGTGTGGAAAGTTTGTTTTTCCTTACCTCAACAGGGATGAGGAAGACTGCCGTTATTCTATAACAGCAGCTGGGCCTTGATTTACCTCAGCTTGGCAGGTAACAGGCTTTTAGATATGGGACAGTGTTTCTAAATTCCTCTGTACAATAAGGGTATTTGGTCATATGTAACATGAAACCTATTGGTTTTAATCTACTCCTCTTTGCTTGGTAAGTTCTTGAACATCATGATGTATGTAAAAATCTGATCTTTTATAATCAGTTATACTACATGAAATATGTCTAAAATTGGATGACTCACCCGGACCCACAATATGTTGATTAGTCAAGTCAAGTCATTGCTGACCATTTGCCATTACTGTCTGGGGCTTTTGAATGTTGAGCAGGGCCTTGTTGGCCTCAAGTTATTGCTGGCTAAGATTCAGGTCACAGCTGACCATTATATATTAACAGTTAAAGTCTTTAAATCTCAGGCAGGGCATTGTTGTCCTGAAGCCATTGATAGGGAAGTTATTCAGGAGACTCCTGGCCATTCACTCTTGCTGACTAAACCTATTAGTTAATAATATTAAAGTTTTGGTGTCATGCTTTCTACTATGTTTAATCTCATAGCAGATTATGGCATTTCTGTTCAAATATTCATGGCTTGTGTCATTCCTGCTTGGTTAGTGAGCCTGCTTGGGTGAAATAGTGCCTGTGTTTTTAGAGATGCCTGGCCCTCTTATTTTGTGGAAGAATTATCTGCTGCTGCTCAGGACAGATGTCCATTTATTATACAATCTCCCTGCAGAGTTGATGCACCAAAGACTTTTTGTCAAGACTTAATCAGAACACATCATCTGTTAATCTGCTCAGTCATCAGTCTGTAATAACCAATTATCTTTTCTTAAGTCGCCTGTCTCTACTGATTGACTGCATGCAGGGTTTAAAATTGGCACCCGCCACTCGCCAAATGCGTGTAAAAATATGTTTTGCCGAGTAAAATAAAAAGGTCACACGCCATTGGCAGGCTGCTGAAATTTGCCGACTTTGCTATATAACTTTCAACATAAATGCGAAACAGTAAAACATACACAGTTTACAGCTACAGCAGATCTACTGATTGCGTTTCAAATTTCAAATTTTTCCCTTGCTGTCCACTGTCATTCAACATTTGAAAATGTATCAAGTTGCGCAAGGCACGGGTCTGGTATTGGTAAACATAATGACCGGCCTCCGCTGTCAACACTTTTTCTGCCTCTGATTCATGTCTTCATGTCACTCTACAAGCAGTCCATTCATTTGTCACGACGGAACTTCATTCACTGCAGAGCTCCGCCAAAGAGCCTGCAATCGCTGTGGAAGGTTATCTGATGTGTCAGTGTTTCCCCTCTATGCATTCCGCTACAGGATTTTCAGCGCTGCCGCCGCAAAAGAAGGACATGATTTTTCTAGGTTTAATATCACTGGTGAATGGTGTATTTAAGTTGCAGACAGTGAAAGCACTACACCCTAAGTTATCTTGAAATCGATTATTATTGTCATTACTGCTATTTGGACAATTTCTACAAGTCACCATTTAAGCTGAATGACTGAAATCCTCGTTATCCTTATCAAAGGCTGCAACAGGCGACTCATTGAACCAGGGTGAAGATAGTTTCAGGTTGGATATTTAGTGGATATTCACTCGGGTCCAGCTGTGACTTTACTGAGGTTTGCCCAGTGTTAGCAGCAGGAGGAAAGTTAGCTCACTTCCCAGAGCCTCGCGCTGAATCACTGGAGACTGATTTAGGGACCGTCATTAAATTACTTAGCATAAATATATTAATACAAAATAATTGCAGTTTTCTCAATATCTTCCATGTCATGTGGCCCAGTGACTTCTGAAACAAATTATGTTTAGTGGATGTACAGTGTGTGTGTGTGTGTGTGTGTGTGTGTGTGTGTGTGTGTGTCCTCAGTGAAGTGTATCAGTCTCTGCAGTAGCTTCCAGCTGTAGCAGTCAGTTCAGTTTCTGTTCAGTCTGACTGAGGGAGGTTTTTGTACGACAGTTTTTCACTGTGTGAACACATACTGACTGTTGATGCTATGCTCACTCTGACAGTAGTAAACTGCTGCATCTTCAGCCTGAACTCCACTGATGGTCAGAGTGAAGGCAGAGTTTGATCCACTGCCTGTAAAACGACCTGGAATCCCTGATGTTCTTTGATTAACATAGTAAATGAGAAGTTTATAGGCGCTTCTCCATCTCTCTGTTGGTACCAGTGTAACCAGTTCCCACCGTGTACATTCTGATCAAATACATTTCTGTTCAAATATTCATGGCTTCTATCATTCCTGCTTGGTTAGTGAACCCGCTTGGGAGAAATAGTGTCTGTGTGTTTTGGGATCCCTGGCCCTCTTAATTTGTGGAGGAATTATCTGCTGCTGCTCAGTACAGATGTTCCTTTCTTACAAAATCTTCCTGCAGAGTTGATGCACCAAAGACTTTTTTCAAGACTTCTATGTGTGTGTGCTCAGTGAAGTGTATCAGTCTCTGCAGTAGCTTCCAGCTGCAGCAGTCAGTTCAGTTTCTGTTCAGTCTGACTGAGGGAGGTTTTTGTACGACGGTTTTTCACTGTGTGAACACATCTTGACTGCTGATGCTGTGTGCACTCTGACAGTAGTAAACTGCTGCATCTTCAGCCTGAACTCCACTGATGGTCAGAGTGAAGGCAGAGTTTGATCCACTACCTGTAAAACGACCTGGAATCCCTGATGCTCGACTGTTAGCCCAGTAAATGAGAAGTTTAGGACTTTCTCCATCTCTCTGTTGGTACCAGGCTAAACGGTCACTACCATAAACATCCTGACTGGTCCTACAGCTGATGGTGACGGAGCCTCCCAGAGCAGAGCTCACTGCTCCAGGCTGAGTCACTGTGATCTGACCTCTGGACTCTGAGGACACAGAGACAAAAACATAAAGCAGCGTCATGGTTTTGTGGGCTTCATTTCAGAGGGACGGATGTTGATAGAGGAGAGGAGTTTGATTCTCTGGACTTTACCTGTGAAGCAGCAGCAGAGGAGAGTCCAGATGAGGACGCAGATCAAAGTCATGTTTTTGATGAGGAGGATTTCTGTGTCTTCTGTTGTCATGAAGGACAGCTGTCAGTCATCCAGTGTTCAACTCTCAGGACTATAAACTCTCCCAGAGCACTGGAGCATGGTGCTGCTGATGCAAAGTGGCTCTCTATGGAAATGCTCTGACTGACTCCAACAGGGACTTGGATTACTCTCATCATGCTGTTTATCAACGGATCAATCACTGTATCAGATCATTGATTAGGAATGTGTCAGAGCTCATCCGTATGTGTCTTTGGTTTGAGGTTGATGGTCAACTTTTCTGCAGAGTATTTTGTGAAATCCTCGTAATTAACTGCCACATAGCTCAACATCTTTGTTGACAGAATCATTGGAAATTGTTTGTTTTTTCAATCACAATCTACAATGAAAATGTTTCTGATAATTAGCTACAATTAGCAGGAGTTATTAAAAAGCTTTTATTGTGAAATGTTTCATTTCAATTAGTTTGAAAGACAAATTGAATTTAGCTTGTAGAAGTTTGACATTCCACAATAAAAACATTAAATACATATTTAAACATTTAGAGTCTGTGTTCAACACTTAAACCATTATAATCAGCCACTATAACATAAACTGGGTAAACTGGGAACATGTTTGTTGAGTGTGTTTGTGTCAAAGTCAGAGAGCCGTGTCTCTCTACAGTCAGAGGTTTTTGTACGGTGGCTCAATGAGTTTGTATCACTGTGGTTGACGTTCGGTGGAGGAACCAGACTGGATGTTAACTGTAAGTACATTTGACTCCTTTAATAACACAAATGTTGTATATTTTCTATGTGAACTTCATGGCTGTAGACCCTATAGCAATACTTTACCTGATATTTGAACTGTGATATATTTAGAATAATTCTTGAAGGCTTCACAGTGTCATTAACTAGACTGAAATCCACTCCTCTCAAACTTTATCTGTAATTTTCAAGACTCTGATCAATTTTTAGTAGACAACGACTTAAAATCACTCTATATGAAGAAAATATGTTGAAAATGTTAAGTTTAAATATTCTGACTCAATAATTCAGTCAGTAACATTTGGTTCAGTGTTTAATGTGCATGTGTATTACACCATGTTTCTCCAAAACTATTTTAAAGTTGATCCATAATTTTCTTTGAGTTTTCAAAAGTAGTTGAGCATTTAACAGAATTGATCTGAATGTTTCAGTAATGAAGCCTGACTGTTCAGTGATGATTTCTGCTGACATGAAGAGAACAAACACATTTGATCATTTATGAGGTTTTGGCTCGAAACAAGAAATATTTAAGAGAGTTAAAACACTAAAAGTCTCACAATCTTCATCGTGTGTTTCACCATGAACCTCTGAATGTTAAGTTCATTAATTATAAAGTATGCAGTAGATTTACAGCGTGCCAGTTTGAACTTTTTATCTTTAGTATTGAAACCTGTCTGTCGTCATGGTTCAGCAGTGATGCCTGTCTGTTGCCATGGTTACTGAGCTCAGAGAGGGAAGTGAAACATTCAAGATCAGTTTGATCCAATCTGAGGAAGACCAACAGAACTAGAAGCTCCTCTGCTGCAGCCAACAGGATGGAGTTTAGTTGAGCTCATATAAACTTTATGAATCTCTCTCTCTCTGCAGTGGGTCGAGTCGTCCCCACCCTGACGGTGCTGCCCCCCTCCAGTGAGGAGCTGCAGCAGGGGAAGGCCACGCTCATGTGTCTGGCCAACAAGGGCTTCCCCTCAGACTGGAGTCTGTCCTGGAAGGTGGACGGCAGCAGCAGCAGCAGCAGCAGCAGCAGCAGCAGCTGGGAGCAGAGCAGGAGCCCCGGGGTGCTGGAGAAGGACGGCCGCTACAGCTGGAGCAGCACCCTGAGGCTCCCTGCAGACCAGTGGAGGAAGGTGGGCTCTGTGACCTGTGAGGCCACCCAGGGCTCCCAGACTCCAGTCTCAGAGACACTGAGGAGAGACCAGTGTTCCCAGTCCTGACCTGACTCACTGGGACTCTGCTGCTGGTTTTACTCTCATACTGCTCTCAGCTCTCTCTCTGTTCTCTCTTTCTCTCTTTCTCTCAACATGTTTCAACATTAATGTGTTCTTGCTTCTGTTTCAACATTTTACAACAATAAAGATTTCATTACCTTTATTATAAATGTGACGTGTCTTTGACCTTGTTTTTCAACATATATGATAAATGAGCAACATTTGTCAGATTAACGCTCACAGTCACATCAGAACCAAATCCATTTTCCATGATTACTTTTTAATGGTTTTAAAAATGTATTTTATTGGACGGCCTTTTCTGTTTCATGTATTCTTATTAAATTTGGTTACGATAATAAAGGTTTAGTTAATAACAAATTCACCGGTTATTTCTACCATCATCAATTTAAGAAAAATACCTTTTTTCCTGAACCATATTGTTATTTTCTTAATGAATAAATCAAAATAAAATAACAATAATTCAGCATTAGACATAAAAATCAGAGTATCATCTGCGTAAAGTGATGACTTCTTCTCTTTCTCCAGATTGATCACAGTTTGAAAGTGTAATTTGTGTAGCTTGCAGTAATCTTTTTCTCTTTCTCAAAACATGTTTCAACATTAATGTGTTTTTTTTGCTTCTGTTTCAACATTTTACAACAATAAAGATTTCATTAATTTCAGTATAAATGTGACATGTCTATGTCTTTTTTGGAACATATATGATATTTGAGGAACATTTGTCAGATTAATGCACACAGACACTCAAATAACAACTCCATTGTTTCTTTGTAACCTTTTCATTGTTTTAAGACTGTGGATATTCTTCGTGGTCTTTCCACTTTAATCTATATTTATTTATGTGCACCAATTTAATATGTTTTTTTGGTTCATGTAACTTGAACAACGATTCAAAATGTCATGTGTCTAATTTTAGTTAATTTAAAGAGAAAGTTAAGTTTTGTTTCTTTGAAGGGACGTGCATCAGACTGACATGAAACCATCATGAACATGACGGAGTCTTTATGGATGGAAATGACTGTTTATGTCATTCAATCAATTATTTCACTTTTTAATGTGACATTGACATTGTTTGAGATGAAGATATCAATTGGCTATATTCTTTTTTATTATCATAGTTGAAATTTAACTTTCCTCCACTGAACATCATTTTATTTATTTAAGATAATATCAGTTTTGATTTGAGGATAACAACTTTAATTGGGCCGACCATGATCAGAATTGTTTCTGATGCTGCTCTGTGTCTTCATGTTGTCTTGAATGAACAAATGTTCTGATCTGATGTGATACAGCATCAAGCTGAGGTCAAAGGTCAGAAGTGTTTTATTAACTGTCCTCATTTAGCTCCGACTGATTATATGGCCAATCAAATAAGAGCATGGGATTATAATTGGATACAAATGAAAGGTGAGACACTGTGATGGAACATATGTATTGTGTGTGTGTGTGTGTGTGTGTATGTCCTCAGTGAAGTGTATCAGTCTCTGCAGTAGCTTCCAGCTGCAGCAGTCAGTTCAGTTTCTGTTCAGTCTGACTGAGGGAGGTTTTTGTACGACGGTTTTTCACTGTGTGAACACATTCTGACTGTTGATGTAGTGAAAACTCTGACAGTAGTAAACTGCTGCATCTTCAGCCTGAACTCCACTGATGGTCAGAGTGAAGGCAGAGTTTGATCCACTGCCTGTAAAACGACCTGGAATCCCTGATGCTCGATAGCTAGAAGAGTAAATTAGAAGTTTAGGAGTTTCTCCATCTCTCTGTTGGTACCAGGCTAATCGGTGTAGCTGCTGTAAACATGAACATCTGACTGGTCCTACAGTTGATGGTGACGGAGCCTCCCAGAGCAGAGCTCACTGCTCCAGGCTGAGTCACTGTGATCTGACCTCTGGACTCTGAGGACACAGAGACAAAAACATAAAGCAGCGTCATGGTTTTGTGGGCTTCATTTCAGAGGGACGGATGTTGATAGAGGAGAGGAGTTTGATTCTCTGGACTTTACCTGTGAAGCAGCCGCAGAGGAGAGTCCAGATGAGGACGCAGATCAAAGTCATGTTTTTGATGAGGAGGATTTCTGTGTCTTCTGTTGTCATGAAGGACAGCTGTCAGTCATCCAGTGTTCAACTCTCAGGACTATAAACTCTCCCAGAGCACTGGAGCATGGTGCTGCTGATGCAAAGTGGCTCTCTATGGAAATGCTTCAGTTATGTCAACCTGGACCCTCCCCATGAGTTTTGTCTGATACATCCAAGAATTAATATACGGAGAGATGGTATTCAGAGAAAGAAATCAAAATTATTTAACCCACATTTAAGGAGAAATACATAGTGTCCCATTATATCTTTTCAATCTCTTCGAGGATAAGCTTCACTTAACATTCATGAACATTCAACTGCCTTAAACAGCTTTTATCCTAATTCCTCCATGTTCACATTGATCCATCATTTCTTCTGGGTTCAGAGTTTCAGAGGTCCCTTTGCAAACTGAAACATTGTCTTTATTGTACCAGTGTCTATCTGTGCTAGCAGAACTATTTTCCTGTATATTCTTAAATAGCATTTGGTCTTGATTTTCCTCATCTAGCGTACTTGAAACAAGGAGCTATTTGTGGGAAGTTTGTTTTTCTTTACCTCAACAGTGATGAGGAACATTGCAGTCAATCTACAATACCAGCTGGGTCCTGATTCATCTCAGCTAGACAGGTAACAGGCTTTTAGAGATGCGCCAGTATTTCTAAAGTTCTCTGTCCAATAAGGGTATTTGATCATATGTAACATGAAACCTCTTGTTTTTAATCTACTCCTCTTTGCTTGCTAAGTTCTCGTACATCATGATGCATGTCAAAATCTGCTCTATTATTATAAGTTAAACGACATGAAGTAGGTCTTAAATTGGATTACTAATCCAGACCCACGACATTTTGATTAAAATGTATCGTATCATTCAATATATTGCTATTCAAGTCATTGCTGAACATTTGCCATTGCTGTCTCAGACCTTTTAAAGTTAAGCAGGGCCTTGTCGTCCTCAAGCTCTTGCTGGTTAAGATATTCAGGTCACAGTTAACTGTTATATATTAATAGTTAAAGTATTAAAATCTCTAGCAGCGCATTTCTGTCCTTTAGTTTTTGATAGTCAAGTTATTCAGGTCACTGCTGACCATTCACTATTACTGGTTAAAAGCTATTAGTTCAGCATTTTAAAGGTTTTGGTGGCATGCTTTCTATTATGTTTCATCTAATAGCAGATTATGGCATTTCTGTACAAATGTTCATGGCTTCTTTCATTGTTACTTTGTCAGTGAGCCTGCTTGACTGAAATATTGCCTGTGATTTTGGGATGCCTGGTCCTCTTATTTTTTGGAGGAATTATCTGCTGCATAGGGCAGATGTCCGTTTATTATAAAATTCCCCTGCAGACTTGATGCACCAAAGACTTTTTGTGAAGACTCAGTCAGCACATGTCACTTGATAATCTGTTCAATCTTCAGTCTGTGGTAACCCGTGGAGGATTTTGAAGTAGGATGTCATCTGCATACAACTGGATTTTTGGATCAACTTTCAATCCCCAAAAAAGGTACTGGGATTTATGTATATAGCCTTTTAGCCAACTACTGGTGTGTGTGAGAGAGAGAGAGAGAGAGAGAGAGGGTGTGTGTGTATGTGTGGTTGTGTGTGTGTGTGTGTGTGTGTGTGTGTGTGTGTGTGTGTGTGTGTGTCCTCAGTGAAGTGTATCAGTCTCTGCAGTAGCTTCCAGCTGCAGCAGTCAGTTCAGTTTCTGTTCAGTCTGACTGAGGGAGGTTTTTGTACGACGGTTTTTCACTGTGTGAACACATACTGACTGTTGGGATAGTGAAGACTCTGACAGTAGTAAACTGCTGCATCTTCAGCCTGAACTCCACTGATGGTCAGAGTGAAGGCAGAGTTTGATCCACTGCCTGTAAAACGACCTGGAATCCCTGATGCTCGAGTGCTAGCATAGTAAATGAGAAGTTTAGGAGTTTCTCCATCTCTCTGTTGGTACCAGGCTAAATAGGTCGAATAAACATTCTGACTGGTCCTACAGTTGATGGTGACGGAGCCTCCCAGAGCAGAGCTCACTGCTCCAGGCTGAGTCACTGTGATCTGACCTCTGGACTCTGAGGACACAGAGACAAAAACATAAAGCAGCGTCATGGTTTTGTGGGCTTCATTTCAGAGGGACGGATGTTGATAGAGGAGAGGAGTTTGATTCTCTGGACTTTACCTGTGAAGCAGCAGCAGAGGAGAGTCCAGATGAGGACGCAGATCAAAGTCATGTTTTTGATGAGGAGGATTTCTGTGTCTTCTGTTGTCATGAAGGACAGCTGTCAGTCATCCAGTGTTCAACTCTCAGGACTATAAACTCTCCCAGAGCACTGGAGCATGGTGCTGCTGATGCAAAGTGGCTCTCTATGGAAATGCTTCAGTTATGTCAACCTGGACCCTCCCCATGAGTTTTGTCTCATACATCCAAGAATTAATATACGGAGAGATGGTATTCAGAGAAAGAAATCAAAATTATTTAACCCACATTTAAGGAGAAATACATAGTGTCCCATTATATCTTTTCAATCTCTTCGAGGATAAGCTTCACTTAACATTCATGAACATTCAACTGCCTTAAACAGCTTTTATCCTAATTCCTCCATGTTCACATTGATCCATCATTTCTTCTGGGTTCAGAGTTTCCGAGGTCCATTTGCAAACTGAAACATTGTCTTTATTGTACCAGTGTCTATCTGTGCTAGCAGAACTATTTTCCTGTATATTCTTAAATAGCATTTGGTCTTGATTTTCCTCATCTAGCGTACTTGAAACAAGGAGCTATTTGTGGGAAGTTTATTTTTCTTTACCTCAACAGTGATGAGGAACATTGCAGTCAATCTAAACTACCAGCTGGGTCCTGATTCATCTCAGCTAGACGGGTAACAGGCTTTTAGAGATGGGCCAGTATTTCTAAAGTTCTCTGTCCAATAAGGGTATTTGGTCATATGTAACATGAAACCCCTTGTTTTTAATCTACTCCTCTTTGCTTGGTAAGTTCTCGTACAGCATGATGTATGTCAAAATCTGCTCTATTATAATAAGTTAAACGACATGAAGTAGGTCTTAAATTGGATTACTAATCCATACCCACGGCATTTTGATTAAAATGTATCGTATCATTCAATATATTGCTATTCAAGTCATTGCTGAACATTTGCCATTGCTGTCTCAGACCTTTTAAAGTTAAGCAGGGCCTTGTCGTCCTCAAGCTCTTGCTGGTTAAGATATTCAGGTCACAGTTAACCGTTATATATTAATAGTTAAAGTATTAAAATCTCTAGCAGCGCATTTCTGTCCTTTAGTTTTTGATGGTCAAGTTATTCAGGTCACTGCT
>OZ023169.1:2618979-2638638 GCA_963678695.2 Diplodus puntazzo | reverse complement strand
AACATACACAACTTCAGAATCAGGGACAGCATTTCTAAATTCCTCTGTACAATAAGGGTATTTGGTCATATGATGAAACCTATTGTTTTCAATCTACTCCTGTTTGCTTGGTAGGTTCTCGTGCATCATGATGTATGTGAAAATTTGCTCTTCTATAATTAGTTATACTACATGAAGTAGGTCTAAATTTGGACGACTAATCTAGACCCACAATATGTTGATTAGATTTTATCATTTTGTTCAATGTATTGCTATTCCAGTCATTGCTGACCATATGCCATTGCTGTCCAAGGCCTTTTAATGTTGAGCAGGGCATTGCTAACCTCAAGCTGTTGCCAGCTAAGATATTCAGGTTACAGCTGATTGTTATATATTAACAGTTAAAGTCGTTTAAACTCAAGCGGGCATTTCTGTCCTCTAGCTATTGATGGTGAAGTTTTCCAGGTCACTCCTGTCTATTCACTATTGCTGACTAAAACCAATTAGTTAAGCATTTTAACATTTTCGTGTCATTCTTTCTACTATGTTTCATCTCATAGCAGATTATGTCATGTCTGTTCAAATATTCATGGCTTGTTTGATTCCTGCTTGGTTAGTGAGCCTGCTTGGGTGAAATAGTGCCTGTGTTTTTGGGATGCCTGACCCTCTTATTTTGTGGGGGAATTATCTGCTGCTGCTGCTGCTGCCGTGTGTGTGTGTGTGTGTGGTGTGTGTGTGTGTGTGTGTGTGTGTGTGTGTCTCCTCAGTGAAGTGTATCAGTCTCTGCAGTAGCTTCCAGCTGCAGCAGTCAGTTCAGTTTCTGTTCAGTCTAACTGAGGGAGGTTTTTGTACAACGGTTTTTCACTGTGTGAACAACCACTGACTGTTGATTTCATGTGCACTCTGACAGTAGTAAACTGCTGCATCTTCAGCCTGAACTCCACTGATGGTCAGAGTGAAGGCAGAGTTTGATCCACTGCCTGTAAAACGACCTGGAATCCCTGATGCTCGAGTGCTAGCATAGTAAATGAGAAGTTTAGGAGTTTCTCCATCTCTCTGTTGGTACCAGGCTAAATAGCTCCCACCAAAAACATTCTGACTGGTCCTACAGTTGATGGTGACGGAGCCTCCCAGAGCAGAGCTCACTGCTCCAGGCTGAGTCACTGTGATCTGACCTCTGGACTCTGAGGACACAGAGACAAAAACATAAAGCAGCGTCATGGTTTTGTGGGCTTCATTTCAGAGGGACGGATGTTGATAGAGGAGAGGAGTTTGATTCTCTGGACTTTACCTGTGAAGCAGCAGCAGAGGAGAGTCCAGATGAGGACGCAGATCAAAGTCATGTTTTTGATGAGGAGGATTTCTGTGTCTTCTGTTGTCATGAAGGACAGCTGTCAGTCATCCAGTGTTCAACTCTCAGGACTATAAACTCTCCCAGAGCACTGGAGCATGGTGCTGCTGATGCAAAGTGGCTCTCTATGGAAATGCTCTGACTGACTCCAACAGGGACTTGGATTACTCTCATCATGCTGCTTATCAATCGATCAATTACTGTATCAGATTATTGATTAGGAATGTGTCAGAGCTCATCTGTATGTGTCTTTGGTTTGAGGTTGATGGTCAACTTTTCCTCAGACTATTTTGTGAAATTCTCGTAATTAACTGCCACACAGCTCAACATCATTGTTAAAAGAATTATTGGAAATTGTTAGTTTTTTTTAATCATAAACTTCAATAAACAGGTTCCTGATAGTTAGTTAGAATTAGCTGGTTGAAAATGTGTTTGTGTGAAAATGTCCTCTGTCTTGTTTAAAATAAATTAAGACCAATTTAAGTTTAACTAAAAATGAACATATATCAAATAAAAACATACATTCTGTAAATCTGTGTTTCTGTGTTCTCGTCACTTTTCATATCAGCTGATAATATTTTACAATCAGAGACTAATTGTGTTGAGTGTGTTTGTGTCAAAGTCAGAGAGCCGTGTCTCTCTACAGTAAGAGGTTTTTGTACGGCGGCTCAATGAGTTTGTATCACTGTGGTACACGTTCGGTGGAGGAACCAGACTGGATGTTGGAAGTAAGTCAAATGTTTAATTGTTTTTATTATTTCAGGCAGAATGTTTTCCTTTTTTCTACATATTAGAAGGAAAATAGTCAGTTTTTCAAATAAATGTTTAATTTTCGCACAAATACTTGTCAGTGAAAGACAAAGTTTGCTTCTTCAATATAAATTCAGAAACTTGTTGTACTAAATATGAAATGTTAAGACAGTATAGAAATCATTATTTCCAACTTTAATAGTAAAGTTGCATCTTGAGGGCTTGTAGGTTTAGTTCAGTGTGTCAAAGTCAGAGAGCCGTGTCTCTCTACAGTCAGAGGTTTTTGTACGGCGGCTCAATGAGTTTGTATCACTGTGGTGGACTTTTGGTGGAGGAACCAGACTGGATGTTGGAAGTAAGTTTCTGTATAAATACTAACTAAAATACTGTGAAGTCGTTTTCAATGTCAGGTTTTGGTTTGAGGCAGATAAATATATCTTGTTTTAATTCCAACACTTTTAGTCTTCATGTTTTAATTCTCCTCCTTTATCATGGAGGCTAACTCAGAGCAGCTTTACTAAACATTTCTTTACACATTCCTGTCAAAGTGACATTTAAACAGCCTGAAGTGTAGAAAAGATAAAACTGTAAACCTGTTTTACAAATGTTTTGTAAGAGGAGATGTAATGTTTCACCTCAATGACAGCAGTGTTCAAAACGCTCCTCTTGTCCAACATTTGATTGCAGTCGGTTCATTTTCTGTATTTGTGTATGTGTCCACTAAATATTTGAAAGTCACATATAGTTCAGGTTTTGTCTGATTGTGATGAGAAAGTTTGATGTGTTTTATTTCCAGTGTAGTTTGATATATTTCAGCTCATTCTGTTTGATGATTCTCTCTGTGCTGATATGCATGAGAGGCTTCTTAAAGGGAAGTGAAACAATGTGTGAGTGAGTGACTGGTGGAGCAGAAAAACCATCTGACAGAAACTCCTTAAAGGACTAAATCAACTCTCACACAGTGAAGGTGTCCCAGTGTCTGCTGGTTGATTGACAGCCGTGTGGTCCCTGTCCTCTAAGCTGATTGGTGTCTCCTAGGTGATGTCCGTCCCACCCTGACGGTGCTGCCCCCCTCCAGTGAGGAGCTGCAGCAGGGGAAGGCCACGCTCATGTGTCTGGCCAACAAGGGCTTCCCCTCAGACTGGAGTCTGTCCTGGAAGGTGGACGGCAGCAGCAGCAGCAGCAGCAGCAGCAGCTGGGAGCAGAGCAGGAGCCCCGGGGTGCTGGAGAAGGACGGCCGCTACAGCTGGAGCAGCACCCTGAGGCTCCCTGCAGACCAGTGGAGGAAGGTGGGCTCTGTGACCTGTGAGGCCACCCAGGGCTCCCAGACTCCAGTCTCAGAGACACTGAGGAGAGACCAGTGTTCCCAGTCCTGACCTGACTCACTGGGACTCTGCTGCTGGTTTTACTCTCATACTGCTCTCAGCTCTCTCTCTGTTCTCTCTTTCTCTCAACATGTTTCAACATTAATGTCTTCTTGCTTCTGTTTCAACATTTTACAACAATAAAGATTTCATTACCTTTATTATAAATGTGACGTGTCTTTGACCTTCTTTTTCAACATATATGATATATGAGGAACATTTGTCAGATTAATGCACACAGTCACTCAAATAGCAACTTCATTATTTTCTTATTACGATTTCATTGGTTTAAGACTGTGGATGTTCTTCTAAGTCTTTCTAGTATGATAAATATGGATTCATTTGTACATTTTAAGCACAAATATTTAATGTAATTTTGGGTTCATTGCTCTTCAAAAATTCTAAAAAAAAAAAAAATGCTGTCTGTCTAACTTTTATTAATTTGAAGAGAAAGTTAAGTTTTGTTTCTTTGAAGGGACGTGCATCAGACTGACATGAAACCATCATGAACATGACAGAGTTTTTATGCATGGAAATGACTGTTTATGTCATTCAGTCAATTATTTCACTTTTTAATGTGAAGTTGATATTGTTTGAGATGAAGTCTTTTGTCCTTTTTCATGATCCTAGCTTACATTTACATTTTCTTCACTGAACATAATTTGAGGATAACAGCTTTTTTGGGTCAGCCTTGATCAGAATTGTTTCTGATGCTGCTCTGTGTCTTCATGTTGTCTTAAAGAAATGTTCTAATCTGATGTGATACAGTATCAAGCTGAGGTCAAAGGTCAGAAGTGTTTTCATTAACTGTCCTTGTTTGGCCTTCTGATTATATGGCAAATCAAATAAGAGCATGGGATTATTATTAGATATAAATGGAAGTTGAGAAACTGTGATGGAAAAGATGTGTGTGTGTGTGTGTGTGTGTGTGTGTGTGTGTGTGTGTGTGTGTGTGTGTGTGTGTGTCCTCAGTGAAGTGTATCAGTCTCTGCAGTAGCTTCCAGCTGCAGCAGTCAGTTCAGTTTCTGTTCAGTCTGACTGAGGGAGGTTTTTGTACGACGGTTTTTCACTGTGTGAACACATACTGACTGTTGATGTAGTGATAACTCTGACAGTAGTAAACTGCTGCATCTTCAGTCTGAACTCCACTGATGGTCAGAGTGTAATCAGTCCCAGAGCCTGACCCACTGAAACGATCTGAAACTCCAGACTGACGGGAATCACAGTTAATAACGAGTGTAGGAGCTTCTCCAGTTTTCTGAAGGTACCACTGGAAGCAGTCACCCGTACTTGGGCTGACTTTACATCTGATAGAAACAGTCTGTCCTGGAACAACAGACTGAGCTCCAGGAGACTGAGTCACGGTAACTTGTCCTGATGAATCTGGAAAACATGAAAAAGAGAAGAAGGGTTAATGAGACAAATCCAGTTTCGAGAAAGACGATCAACATCCAAACAGAAGAGGATGATTTCTTTAACAAGGAGAACAGATGGAAGAAGGTCAATGCTGCTTGTTTCAGTGTTTCTCCATCATAGCAGAACATCACTGTGGTGAACCTGGTGGCATCCTGAAGCAAAGTTTTCAGCAGAGAGTCTCACCCTGAACAAGGAGCCCCAGGGTGGCCAGCAGTAGAACCAGTGACATCATCATTGTGCTGCCGGCGTGTCAGTGGCTGTGAAAGGCCTGGACAGCCACTGATCAACACTGGCCTCTTAACGGCTGGGAGCAGAGAGGCAGGACACATATGCAAACACACAGAGGCAGTGAAGTGTAGCTGTCCTCAACACATCACGATACTGACCTACACATTTACATATTTACATGTAGATTCATATAGTTTTTGTTTAAACTGCATATCACAGAAAGAGTTCAATGGAATATGTGTTTCTAATAAATATGTGGTTTTGAATTATCTGTGTCTGCAGTAAAAGATGTGATCACACTGTAAAAAATGCAAAGTACCATCTGTGTTTCCAGTCTAAGACTTTATTTTAAGTTATACAAATTTCCAGTTAAAGCAACAGGAAGTTTGAGTTTTTCCTGCACTAATTCAAGGTAATGAAGCTAATTTATTTGACATGTTGCAATCCAAGGTGCACAATGAACTGTAAACTGTAGTCCCTTAATGCTACACAAAGTAGACCATCTATTCAAATATGTTTCCCTTTTTATGCATGGTGTGAACTACAGTGGACAAATATTTATAAGACAATATGAAGCATTACAGCTGCAGTAACATGTCCCATCCTCCATGTGGTGGACCCTTAAAGCCCTGTACCCAACTGCAGTGGATTATTTGTATCTGGTTATAATTCAGAGATATGGCATCATAAACTCAAAATAACAGAGACAAGAGGAGACGCACCGAGTACATCATGAATAATGTTAATCCTAAACTCCAGGTTTTAGAATTAAATGTATTCAGATCTTAATAATATATATTTTTTACATTTTCTGAGTGAAAGTACCTTAAACACACATATTTTTAAATGACAGTGGACATCACCTTCATGACACTCAAATTTGTTAAAGTTGACAAGTTTACATCATGGAGATAAAACCCTGATCCACAGACGAAGCAATGCTGTATGTCAGTACTCCACTTGTGTAATGATTAACTAATTTTCTTGCATTTCGTTCATACAAGTTTTAGAGGTGCAGATTTAAATAACCAAACAGGATCATAATCCAGAAACAATGTGAAAATCTGAGTATTTTTAATTTCTATGGCAATCCAAGCGTTAATATATAACACTTTATGTGATTTTTGCACAGAAGCTCCAGTGAATGTGTTAAGTGAGGTCAGTCACATTGGCAGCCTGGCAGAAGGCAGCAGTGTAAACCTGACCTGCAGCAGTACTGCCAACCCAGCTGCAGGCAGATACACATGGTACAGGTGGACTGCCTCCATCTCCCTACTCAAGGTGGCCTCAGGGCAGGTCCTGTCTTTACCCTCTCTGGAGGTCCAACACTGGACTTTACATATGTCAGACAAGGAACCATGTGGGAGAAAATAACTCTGATGAAGTGCTGCTGGAGGTGGAGATTTCAGAGAGTGAGTCCCCAAACTGGGAGAAAGAGAAAGGGGGAATGGCATGATGTCAGCCAGGTGGAGACACAGATAAGTTTCTTCATGGAATTTCCATCAAATGTTGTATTTCACAATTTTATATTGATAATGTCATACAACGTGATGAACAAATGTTCTGGTCTGCTTCACTGGCAGCTTCGTGACCACCAGCGACAGAAGAGGAAGGTGGTGAACAGAAAGCAACGTCCTCACGTGCTTTCATGTTCCAGTAAACCACCTGGTCCTCACAAACCACCATGTCACCACATACCAGCTGTCTCCCAGCAACTCCCCATATACCAGCATGTCCCCATATACCAGCACTTCCTCACATACCACCACACCAACAAAGGAATGGGGTTGAAGGTTGGATTATCAGGACTTCTTGGACATTCAGCGTGCCTGGTTTGACAGGCTGCAGGGGGGAACTGGCTGAGATGCGGTTGAGCTTTGAGAGGAGCCTCCATCAGATGGAAAGCTGCACACATTCCCTGCTGTGGTCCATGAGCAGGAGTCGTCCCTCCAGACTGAAACCTGCTTATCTCTTAGCCATTTGTTTTACAAGGGTGTTCCAGCAGCAACCTCTTCGACCAAATCTCCCAGCAAACTTCCCATGGAGTCGTCCCACCAAAGGTTAACAGAGACGAGAAGGATTTGGAAGATAAACAATTAAAATGAAGATCTCTTTGAAGTTCTATTAGTTGTTTTGTTTCCTCTGTGAAATGAACATCAGCACGACATGTTTATTTGTATTCAGAATAATCTAAATTGAACACATTTGTGTTAGTTTGACCTTTCCACAATATCGAACATCTATCAGTTATTTCTCTTGTTATTGGTGAATACGATAAATATAAATGAGGCAGTCTTTTGCCATTTGCACATCTGAGATCGAATTATCCTCCATGGGAGGTAAACCAAAATACACCTTCACACCTGGTCCTTTGTGAGTTGCCCCCCAAATTTGCCGTTGAGGAAATCTTATATTTCTTAATTTCTTGGTCATTTAAAATGGGAGTGATGGTTCCAACAAAAACTTTGATAACCATCCAACCCAAAACTGAAAAAGGGAGGAAGAGGGTTTTATAAAATATAGCAGGATGTCATCTGCATACAACCTCATTTTCTGATGTTTTTTTCTGATTTTCAATTCAAAAAATATACTGCGATTTACCTTTGGGCCTTTTAGCTGACTACTGGTGTGTGTTTGTCTGTGTGTGTGTGTGTGTGTGTGTGTGTGTGTGTGTGTGTCCTCAGTGAAGTTTTCAGTTTCTACAGTAGCTTCCAGCTGCAGCAGTCAGTTCAGTTTCTGTTCAGTCTGACTGAGGGAGGTTTTTGTACGACGGTTTTTCACTGTGTGAACACACGCTGACTGTTGATGTTATGTTGACTCTGACAGTAGTAAACTGCTGCATCTTCAGCCTGAACTACACTGATGGTCAGAGTGAAGGCAGAGTTTGATCCACTGCCTGTAAAACGACCTGGAATCCCTGATGCTCGAGTGCTAGCATAGTAAATGAGAAGTTTAGGAGTTTCTCCATCTCTCTGTTGGTACCAGGCTAAATAGTGGTAGCTGCCAACATAAACATTCTGACTGGTCCTACAGTTGATGGTGACGGAGCCTCCCAGAGCAGAGCTCACTGCTCCAGGCTGAGTCACTGTGATCTGACCTCTGGACTCTGAGGACACAGAGACAAAAACATAAAGCAGCGTCATGGTTTTGTGGGCTTCATTTCAGAGGGACGGATGTTGATAGAGGAGAGGAGTTTGATTCTCTGGACTTTACCTGTGAAGCAGCAGCAGAGGAGAGTCCAGATGAGGACGCAGATCAAAGTCATGTTTTTGATGAGGAGGATTTCTGTGTCTTCTGTTGTCATGAAGGACAGCTGTCAGTCATCCAGTGTTCAACTCTCAGGACTATAAACTCTCCCAGAGCACTGGAGCATGGTGCTGCTGATGCAAAGTGGCTCTCTATGGAAATGCTTCAGTTATGTCAACCTGGACCCTCCCCATGAGTTTTCTCTGATACATCCAAGAATTAATATACGGAGAGATGGTATTCAGAGAAAGAAATCAAAATTATTTAACCCACATTGAAGGAGAAATACATAGTGTCCCATTATATCTTTTCAATCTCTTCGAGCATAAGCTTCACTTAACATTCATGAACATTCAACTGCCTTAAACAGCTTTTATCCTAATTCCTCCATGTTCACATTGATCCATCATTTCTTCTGGGTTCAGAGTTTCAGAGGTCCCTTTGCAAACTGAAACATTGTCTTTATTGTACCAGTGTCTATCTGTGCTAGCAGAACTATTTTCCTGTATATTCTAAAGTAGCATTTGGTCTTGATTTTCCTCATCTAGCGTACTTGAAACAAGGAGCTATTTGTGGGAAGTTTGTTTTTCTTTACCTCAACGGTGATGAGGAACATTGCAGTCAATCTACAATACCAGCTGGGTCCTGATTCATCTCAGCTAGACGGGTAACAGGCTTTTAGAGATGGGCCAGTATTTCTAAAGTTCTCTGTCCAATAAGGGTATTTGATCATATGTAACATGAAACCTCTTGTTTTTAATCTACTCCTCTTTGCTTGGTAAGTTCTCGTACAGCATGATGCATGTCAAAATCTGCTCTATTATAATAAGTTAAACGACATGAATTAGGTCTTAAATTGGATTACTAATCCAGACTCACGGCATTTTGATTAAAATGTATCGTATCATTCAATATATTGCTCTTCAAGTCATTGCTGAACATTTGCCATTGCTGTCTCAGACCTTTTAAAGTTAAGCAGGGCCTTGTTGTCCTCAAGCTATTGCTGGTTAAGATATTCAGGTCACAGTTAACTGTTATATATTAATAGTTAAAGTATTAAAATCTCTAGCAGCGCATTTCTGTCCTTTAGTTTTTGATGGTCAAGTTATTCAGGTCACTGCTGACCATTCACTATTACTGGTTAAAAGCTATTAGTTAAGCATTTTAAAGGTTTTGGTGGCATGCTTTCTACTATGTTTCATCTAATAGCAGATTATGGCATTTCTGTACAAATGTTCATGGCTTGTTTCATTGCTGCTTTGTCAGTGAGCCTGCTTGACTGAAATATTGCCTGTGATTTTGGGATGCCTGGTCCTCTTATTTTTTGGAGGAATTATCTGCTGCATAGGGCAGATGTCCGTTTATTATAAAATCCCCCTGCAGACTTGATGCACCAACGACTTTTTGTGAAGACTCAGTCAGCAAATGTCACTTGATAATCTGTTCAATCTTCAGTCTGTGGTAACCCGTGGAGGATTTTGAAGTAGGATGTCATCTGCATACAACTGGATTTTTGGATCAACTTTCAATCCCCAAAAAAGGTACTGGGATTTATGTATATAGCCTTTTAGCCAACTACTGGTGTGTGTGTGTGTGAGAGAAAGAGAGAGAGAGAGGGTGTGTGTGTGTGTGTGTGTGTGTGTGGTGTGTGTGTGTGTGTGTGTGTGTGTGTGTGTGTGTGTGTGTGTGTGTGTGTGTGTGTGTCCTCAGTGAAGTGTATCAGTCTCTGCAGTAGCTTCCAGCTGCAGCAGTCAGTTCAGTTTCTGTTCAGTCTGACTGAGGGAGGTTTTTGTACGACGGTTTTTCACTGTGTGAACATATGCTGGCTGTTGGGATAGTGAAAACTCTGACAGTAGTAAACTGCTGCATCTTCAGCCTGAACTCCACTGATGGTCAGAGTGAAGGCAGAGTTTGATCCACTGCCTGTAAAACGATCTGGAATCCCTGATGCTCGAGTGCTAGCAGCGTAAATGAGAAGTTTAGGAGTTTCTCCATCTCTCTGTTGGTACCAGGCTAAATAGGCTCCACCAAAAACATTCTGACTGGTCCTACAGTTGATGGTGACGGAGCCTCCCAGAGCAGAGCTCACTGCTCCAGGCTGAGTCACTGTGATCTGACCTCTGGACTCTGAGGACACAGAGACAAAAACATAAAGCAGCGTCATGGTTTTGTGGGCTTCATTTCAGAGGGACGGATGTTGATAGAGGAGAGGAGTTTGATTCTCTGGACTTTACCTGTGAAGCAGCAGCAGAGGAGAGTCCAGATGAGGACGCAGATCAAAGTCATGTTTTTGATGAGGAGGATTTCTGTGTCTTCTGTTGTCATGAAGGACAGCTGTCAGTCATCCAGTGTTCAACTCTCAGGACTATAAACTCTCCCAGAGCACTGGAGCATGGTGCTGCTGATGCAAAGTGGCTCTCTATGGAAATGCTTCAGTTACGTCAACCTGGACCCTCCCCATGAGTTTTGTCTGATACATTCAAAAATAAACTTATGGGTGGGATTCAGAGAAACAAATTCTAATTCAAAAGAGGTCACAAACATCTTAATTACTAACTTGTGTGAGGATTCAGTGCTGTATAAAATATCTTATTTCCTGTGCTCACAGTTTGGACTGAGCTTAAGTCTGAACTGTAGCTGTCCACATCACATCATGTTGTTGCTGTTACCAAACCATTTCCTGCACTACTGATATCAAATATCAGGTTCACAGTCTCCATCCTAATCCCTTCATGTTCACATCAGTCCGTCATTTCGCATTTCCAAACTGAAATGTTGTCTTTATTGAACCACTGTCTACCTGTGCCAGTAGAACTCTTTTTCTTTAAATTCTGAAATAGCAGCCTGTCTTTATTTTCCTCATTGAGCATACTTGCAAAAAGAACTATTTGTGGGAAATATGTTATTCTTTACCTCAACTCAAGGGATGAGGAACATTGCTGTAATTCTATAACAGCAGCTGGGTCTTGATTTACCTCAACTACACAGGTAACAAGCTTTTAGAGATGGGCCAGTATTTCTAAATTTTTCTGTCCAATAAGGGTATTTGGTCATACGTAATATGAAACCGATTGTTTTCAATCTGCTCTTCTTTGCTTGGTAAGTTCTCGTACATCATGATTCATATAAAAATCTGCTCCTCTATAATCAATTATACTACATGAAATATGTCTAAAATTGGACGACTAATCTAGACACAGAATGTGTTGATTAGAAGTTATGATATTGTTCAATTTATTGCTATTCAAGTCATTGCTGACCATTTGCCATTGCTTTCTAAAGCCTTTAAATCTCAAGCAGGGCATTGTTGTCCTGAAGCTATTGCTAGTGAAATAATTCAGGTCACTCCTGACCATTCATTATTGCTGACTAAAACTAATTTGTTAAGCATTTTAAAGTTTTGGTGACATGCTTTCTAATATGTTTAATCTCATAGCCAGTGGCGTCGCCAGACAGATTTCACTGGGGTACATGCCCCAGTATTGGTCTGTAGTGCCCCAGTATAAATTTCACCAGTAAAAAAAAAATCACTTTAGAGTTTTAAGTCTACATGGCATAATCTACAGAATGCGCACATATGTAGGCTACCTAATATGGCAACTCATTGCTACTTTATTCACTCCATACACAATGCACACATGGCTACTTAATATGGTATTTTATTCACGCGACTTTGGCTGTGATTGGAGTCCCGCGGTCACTTCAGAAACAACTTCGGGACATAACGTCTAACAACGGTGTCTGAGTGCTATTTCTTTCCACCTGTCTTACAGGTTAGTACCGGGTAAACTGCCTATCATTGTTGCTTGTTTTCACCTCTGTGTCGCCATTTCCATGTGGATTTAAATGTTACAACTTTGCTTTTTATGTTTAATGTATGAGGCTGTTTGTTGTCGCTAGTTGTTTTTAGCATCACCAGCCGTTAGCCGCTCAGCCATTAGCCGTTCAGCCGCTCAGCCGTCAGCCACTCAGCCGCTCAGCCGTCAGCCGCTAAACCGTTAGCCGCTCAGCTGTTAGCCGCAGATTTCGGCTCCAAGTGAACTTAAAACAGACCAGCAGCTCGTTGTTTACCGCGTCCGACCCCAAGGCGCTGGTTTCTGGGTTTCTGTTGAACTCTCCGGACGTCGGGTTTCAGCTATCGACTGTCAGCTGAGCAGCCAAACACGGTGAGCTCACGCTGTTAATCCACAGATTTGGTCTCCAAGTTGAATAAAAACACAGTATGTCCAGAAGCTCCACGGACAGTTGCGTTTGTTCATATAACACACGGGGAGGTTGAGAGAGAGAGAGCTTATCATCATTGATGATAGAAGTTTA
Source organism: Diplodus puntazzo (assembly GCA_963678695.2). Classification (NCBI taxonomy): domain Eukaryota; kingdom Metazoa; phylum Chordata; class Actinopteri; order Spariformes; family Sparidae; genus Diplodus; species Diplodus puntazzo. The sequence goes on along the minus strand of OZ023169.1, from coordinate 2,625,987 downwards.
ATTTTAATGTTTGAAGCTGAAGCCTCTTTTGCCTGTACCTGTTATGCTTTTATTGTAAAGAAGCCACAATAAATTTCATATTCAAAACTGTAATTGCTCACTTTGTTTAATACTTGTACTTTTACTTCTGATACTTAAGTACATTTTATATCAGAAAATTACTTTTGATACTTAAGTACAGTAAATGTCAGGTACTTTAAGACTATTTATGTTTTTTATGATAAATGAGTGCTAAAAAAAATTAATGCATTAATTATCTGTGCCTCAGTACAGTAATTGGTCTATTGACGCCCCTGCTCATAGCAGATTATGGCATTTCTGTTGAAATATTCATGGCTTGTTTCATTCCTGCTTGGTTAGTGAGCCTGCATGGGTGAAACAGTGCCTGTGATTTTGGGATGCCTGTCCGTCTTATTTTGTGGAGGAATTATCTGCTGCTGCTCAGGATAGATGATCCTCTATTACAAAATCTCCCTACAGAGTTGATGCCCCAAAGACGACTAAATCAAGACTTAATCGGAACATATCATCTGTTAATCTGTTTAATCGGTAATCTGTAATAACCTTTTATCTTTACTTAATTCACCTGTCTCGACTGATTGAAAGTATCTGAAATGAGAATTCAGATATGCACACATTTGGTTGATAATGAGTGTAAGTGATAATAGAGTGTGTGTGTGTGTGTGTGTGTGTGTGTGTGTCCTCAGTGAAGTGTATCAGTCTCTGCAGTAGCTTCCAGCTGCAGCAGTCAGTTCAGTTTCTGTTCAGTCTGACTGAGGGAGGTTTTTGTACGACGGTTTTTCACTGTGTGAACACATACTGACTGTTGGGGTAGTGAAGACTCTGACAGTAGTAAACTGCTGCATCTTCAGCCTGAACTCCACTGATGGTCAGAGTGAAGGCAGAGTTTGATCCACTGCCTGTAAAACGACCTGGAATCCCTGATGCTCGAGTGCTAGCCCAGTAAATGAGAAGTTTAGGAGTTCCCCCATCTCTCTGTTGGTACCAGGCTAAACAGTGTTTGCCATTATAATAAACATCCTGACTGGTCCTACAGCTGATGGTGACGGAGCCTCCCAGAGCAGAGCTCACTGCTCCAGGCTGAGTCACTGTGATCTGACCTCTGGACTCTGAGGACACAGAGACAAAAACATAAAGCAGCGTCATGGTTTTGTGGGCTTCATTTCAGAGGGACGGATGTTGATAGAGGAGAGGAGTTTGATTCTCTGGACTTTACCTGTGAAGCAGCAGCAGAGGAGAGTCCAGATGAGGACGCAGATCAAAGTCATGTTTTTGATGAGGAGGATTTCTGTGTCTTCTGTTGTCATGAAGGACAGCTGTCAGTCATCCAGTGTTCAACTCTCAGGACTATAAACTCTCCCAGAGCACTGGAGCATGGTGCTGCTGATGCAAAGTGGCTCTCTATGGAAATGCTTCAGTTATGTCAACCTGGACCCTCCCATGAGTTTTGTCTGATACATCCAAGAACAAACGTACAGATGATGTTCCGGTGGTATTCAGAAAAACACATTTGAATTCAAAAAGGTTAGGAACATCTAATTCATGACTTGCGTGAGAATTCAGTGATATAGAAAATATCTTATTTTCTGTGCTCAGTTTGTACTGAGATGAAGTTTGAACTTTAGCTGTCCACATCACATTTTGTTGCTTTTGCAAAACTATTTCCTGAACTACTGCTCAAATATCGAGTTCACAGTCTCCATCCTAATCCCTTCATGTTCACATCAATTCATAATCTCTTCTGGGTTCAGAGTTTCAAAGGTGTTTTTCCAAATTGAAACATTGTCCAGGACCTGGAGGACTACACATCAGAGGTGGGAGTAAATCACATACATGCAAGTCATAAGCAAGTCACAAGTCTTAACCTTCAAGTCTCAAGCAAGCCCAAAGTTACTATTCAAGCAAGTCAAGTCGAGTCATGGCTAAGGTCAAACAAGTCACAAGAAGTTTGTAAGAATGTATTCTTCATATCTGTAGACACAGTAAACAGAGGTTAGTCAATAATATGATGTATGTGCATATTTGATCAATTTTAGAATTCTTTTTCAAACCCATAAATACAAGAATAAGATTAGATTAATATCAACCCTGTGACTGCAGCATACTGCACATCCTGACAGCTGAGAATATTACTCTCAGGTATTGTTTCCCCTCCCCCTCTATAAAAGGAGGCTGAAAATCACAGGACATGTCTGTTCTGTCCTGAAATGTGTCTTTCTCTTCTATAAAACACATTCTACATCTCGGAGGCGGAGGGAGAAGCAGGTCCGTCGCGGATGTGCACGAAAAAACAAGGACATCAAACCGAATGTGTGCAGATACGGTGTCGTGTTGGGCTGTGAGCGTTTAAATGCGCGCCAACATTTAAAATAATGTCTGTGCGCACTGAAGACGCTATATCTGAAACACACACACACGCTTTAACCGAGACGGCGGCCAAAATCACCCAGGCATGAAAAATGAAAAAATCTTTGAATCCAAATGTGATGATCTTCGGAGCTCCCTCCATGCTGCCTCTCCTCCCCTGATCCTGTCGGCCACAGTGCCACTCTGGCACGCAGCGCGTCATACAGAGGCAGAGGGCAAAGTATCAAAAACGAAACTAACGTCTCAATATGCGCAAAAAAGAAAGAAAGAAAAGCCAAGACTTTCGAGTCATCTGTGTCAAGTCTAAGTCAAGTCTCAAGTTATTAATGCCAAATCAAAGTCAAGTCGAGTTTTTCATCGGTGTTAGTGAAGTAAGTCTCAAGTCCTCAAATTTGCGACTCGAGTCCGACTCGAGTCAAGTCATGTGACTCGAGTCCCCCACCTCTGGATATTACAGATATTTTAATTCCCTCTGAGCCAGCTCGCAGCCTTGGATCCTCAGGCGGGGCCCTCCAACCCCTCCAAAGTCAAGACTAAAAACTAAAGGGGACCGTGCCTTCGCCATCAGGGCCCCTCGACTTTGGAACGCCCTGCCTGAGGTGATAAGGTTTGCAGGATCAGTAAATTCTTTTAAATCACTTCTTAAAACTCACTTTTTTAGACTTGCCTTTATGTGATGTGGTCCTTGTATGTTTATTTTTACTCCAACTGTATTTGAGTTTTGTTTTTGTGTTATTTTATTTATTATATTTATTGGATTTCTATTATTTTGCCTACTCTATATATTTTCATCTCTTTTATCTCACCCACTTTACCAATTTTGAATCATTACCTCTGTTGTTTCAACCATTTCATGCGAGCGATTTTATCATCCTTTGTGACTGTAAATTGTATTATTGCTTTGTCTTTAAAATCAAGGTTTTCAAAGTGCTTTGACAAAGTGCTATAGAAATAAAGTTTATTATTATTATTATTATTATTATTGTTTTATTAAATGTCCTCGATTATATGTCAAATCAATATCAGAGCATGGCATTATAATTGGATATAAATACAAGGTGAGACACTGTAAAGGAAAATATGGTGTGCGTGTGTGTGTGTGTGTGTGTGTGTGTGTGTGTGTGTGTGTGTGTCCGTCCTCAGTGAAGTGTATCAGTCTCTGCAGTAGCTTCCAGCTGCAGCAGTCAGTTCAGTTTCTGTTCAGTCTGACTGAGGGAGGTTTTTGTACGACGGTTTTTCACTGTGTGAACAACCACTGACTGTTGATGACATGTGCACTCTGACAGTAGTAAACTGCTGCATCTTCAGCCTGAACTCCACTGATGGTCAGAGTGAAGGCAGAGTTTGATCCACTGCCTGTAAAACGACTTGGAATCCCTGATGCTCGAGTGCTAGCCAAGTAAATGAGAAGTTTAGGAGTTTCTCCATCTCTCTGTTGGTACCAGGCTAAACGGTTATTACTATAAACATCCTGACTGGTCCGACAGTTGATGGTGACGGAGCCTCCCAGAGCAGAGCTCACTGCTCCAGGCTGAGTCACTGTGATCTGACCTCTGGACTCTGAGGACACAGAGACAAAAACATAAAGCAGCGTCATGGTTTTGTGGGCTTCATTTCAGAGGGACGGATGTTGATAGAGGAGAGGAGTTTGATTCTCTGGACTTTACCTGTGAAGCAGCAGCAGAGGAGAGTCCAGATGAGGACGCAGATCAAAGTCATGTTTTTGATGAGGAGGATTTCTGTGTCTTCTGTTGTCATGAAGGACAGCTGTCAGTCATCCAGTGTTCAACTCTCAGGACTATAAACTCTCCCAGAGCACTGGAGCATGGTGCTGCTGATGCAAAGTGGCTCTCTATGGAAATGCTCTGACTGACTCCAACAGGGACTTGGATTACTCTCATCATGCTGTTTATCAATGGATCAATCAGTTAAAGTATTGATTAGGGTATTTTCAGTGTCAATTTTATTTGCGTTTGGCTTCATGCTTGTTGAAAAAATGTGTTTTACAATGTTGTCTGTCTTGTGTGAATTAAATGAAGCGTACATTAACTTTCATTAAAAATGAACATATATTGAATAAAAACATACATTCTGTAAATCTGTGTCTCTGTGTTGTCGTCATTTTTCATTTCGGCTGATAATATTTTACAATCAGAGACTAATTATGTTGAGTGTGTTTGTGTCAAAGTCAGAGAGCCGTGTCTCTCTACAGTCAGAGGTTTTTGTACGGCGGCTCAATGAGTTTGTATCACTGTGGTACACGTTCGGTGGAGGAACCAGACTGAATGTTGGAAGTAAGTCAAATGTTTCAATGTTTTTATCATTTCAGGAGCTTTTTCCTTTTTTCTCTTCATATTACAAAGAAAGTAGTCAGTTTTTCATATCAATGTTCAATTTTTGCACAAATATTTTACAGTAAGAGACAAAGTATGTTTCAGAAATTTTGATCTAAAAATGTATTGTAATAAATATAAAATATCAAGACAGGTGATTTTTCATTTTACTCAACTTTAATAGTAAAGTTTTATCTTGAGGGCTTGTAGGTTTAGTTCAGTGTGTCAAAGTCAGAGAGCCGTGTCTCTCTACAGTCAGAGGTTTTTGTACGGCGGCTCAATGAGTTTGTATCACTGTGGTGGACTTTTGGTGGAGGAACCAGACTGGATGTTGGAAGTAAGTTTCTGCACAAATACTAACTAAAATACTGTGAAGTCGTTTTTAATGTCAGGATTTGGATGTTTGAGGCAGATAAATATATCTTGTTTTAATTCCAACACTTTCAGTCTTCATGTTTTAATTCTCCTCCTTTATCATGGAGGCTAACTCAGAGCAGCTTTACTAAACATTTCTTTACACATTCCTGTCAAAGTGACATTTAAACAGCCTGAAGTGTAGAAAAGATAAAACTGTAAACCTGTTTTACAAATGTTTTGTAAGAGGAGATGTAATTTTTCACCTCAATGACAGCAGTGTTCAAAACGCTCCTCTTGTCCAACATTTGATTGCAGTCGGTTCATTTTCTGTATTTGTGTATGTGTCCACTAAATATTTTAAAGCCACATATAGTTCAGGTTTTGTCTGATTGTGATGAGAAAGTTTGATGTGTTTTATTTCCAGTGTAGTTTGATATATTTCAGCTCATTCTGTTTGATGATTCTCTCTGTGCTCATATGCATGAGAGGCTTCTTAAAGGGAAGTGAAACAATGTGTGAGTGAGTGACTGGTGGAGCAGAAAAACCATCTGACAGAAACTCCTTAAAGGACTAAATCAACTCTCACACAGTGAAGGTGTCCCAGTGTCTGCTGGTTGATTGACAGCAGTGTGGTCCCTGTCCTCTAAGCTGATTGGTGTCTCCTAGGTGATGTCCGTCCCACCCTGACGGTGCTGCCCCCCTCCAGTGAGGAGCTGCAGCAGGGGAAGGCCACGCTCATGTGTCTGGCCAACAAGGGCTTCCCCTCAGACTGGAGTCTGTCCTGGAAGGTGGACGGCAGCAGCAGCAGCAGCTTGGAGCAGAGCAGGAGCCCCGGGGTGCTGGAGAAGGACGGCCGCTACAGCTGGAGCAGCACCCTGAGGCTCCCTGCAGACCAGTGGAGGAAGGTGGGCTCTGTGACCTGTGAGGCCACCCAGGGCTCCCAGACTCCAGTCTCAGAGACACTGAGGAGAGACCAGTGTTCCCAGTCCTGACCTGACTCACTGGGACTCTGCTGCTGGTTTTACTCTCATACTGCTCTCAGCTCTCTCTCTGTTCTCTCTTTCTCTCAACATGTTTCAACATTAATGTCTTCTTGCTTCTGTTTCAACATTTTACAACAATAAAGATTTCATTACCTTTATTATAAATGTGACGTGTCTTTGACCTTCTTTTTCACCATATATGATATATGAGGAACATTTGTCACATTAATGCACATAGTCGCTCAAATAACAACTCCATTATTTCCTGATTATTTTTTCATTGTTTTCAGACTGTGGATATTCTTCTATAGTCTCTCTAGTTTGATATATGTGATTTTATTTGCACATTTTAAGCACCGATTTAATATGAGTTTTGGTTCATGGTCCTTGAAAAGTGATTCAAAATGTCATCTGCCTAATTTTTATTCATTTAAAGAGAAAATAAAACTGTGTTTCTTTGAAGGGACGTGCATCAGACTGATATGTTTGAGATCAAGATATCATTTTATCTTTTGTCCTTTTTTATAATCATACCTGACATTGAAATTTTCTTCAGTGAACATCACTTTATGTATTTAAGATAATATCAGTTATGATTTGAGGATAAAAGCTTTTTTTGGGCCAACCTTGATCAGGATTGTTTCTGATGCTGCTCTGTGTCTTCATGCTCTCTTAAATAAACAAATGTTCTAATCTGATGTGATACAGTATCAAGCTGAGGTCAAAGGTCAGAAGTGTTTCATTAAATGTCTTCATTAAGCCCCTCCTGATTATATGGCCAATCAAATCAGAGCATGGGTTTATAATTGGATATAAATGGAAGGTGAGACACTGTGATGGAAAATATGTGGTGTGTGTGTGTGTGTATGTGTGTGTGTGTGTGTGTGTGTGTGTGTGTCCTCATTGAAGTGTATCAGTCTCTGCAGTAGCTTCCAGCTGCAGCAGTC
>OZ023169.1:2596621-2618879 GCA_963678695.2 Diplodus puntazzo | reverse complement strand
AAAACAACGCAACCACTGTCTCTTCTATTGTTCTGTAGCTGGGACAGAATATAGGCACTGATGTTGATTTATACATCCAACAACAGAGCTGCTTGCGTGTCCAACTCTGAGCGACGACATCGTGAAACGCTGCTGTCTCACAGCTGGACACACCAACTTCACCTCGGGTATGAACGCCCCCCTCTCAGATATCTCCTATCACCTGCAGAGGAGGCGGGACTATGATAATGACTCCTTTCGTTACCTAACGAAAGGAGCAGAATCTGAACAGCCTGTAGGAGCGCCGTGTTACCAGTGGGTGGGCTGCAGAGACCATGCAGGAATCACTAGTTTTCATCATTCTGGGAGTTGGCAGCTCAGGGTAACCAGCTTATACATGTAGAGACCAGAGAAAACCTGTTTTTCATGATATGGGACCTTTAGCATCCTCTTTGTCTGATCGTTGTTTGTAAAGTTTAGAAGTTTCTCACCAGCGCAAAGAACTCAATTCATGTTATTTTATGTCATCACATTTCAGATTTACTCCTCAGCATCTACAGTTTCATTCCAAACATCATCTTGAAATTTGAACTAATGAATATTGAACTAACACAGAGATCTTTTTCTGTGTTTTAGAAAACTCAGATTCTGGCTCAGTAGGACCCATCATTGGTGGGGCAGTCGGAGGGCTCGTGGTCCTGGTCCTGGTCCTGGTCCTGGTAATTGCTGTGTTGCTGGTGGTCCTAAAAAAGAAAGGCATCATTGGTGAGTGAAATCTATTTTCATTGTCTTCCCTCGACAGCAAACAGAGCAGTGCAGTGGAAGTGAAAGTTCTCTGATCAATGAACGGCTGTGTGTCCCTTTAAAAATCAGTTTTTATTGAGAATTCAGCTTCATAGAAACATTTTATCAACATGTCGACGTCAAAATCATTAATATGTAATAATAAACATCCCAGATGAGCGATTCTGTTCTACAGTGTTCAATGTGGTGCATTTACACCAATTACAGATCACCTGATGATTCAGTGTGGTGGTTGTTTATCAGGTGTGTTATTATCTTATGATGGACTTGATGAGGAGTTCAGAGGTCACACTGCAGAACAGTCCTGTTAATTATTAAGAGACAGACGTGTTTCTGTTCACTGAAGTCAAAGATCTCTGAGATCAAAACTCTAAATCACTTCATCCGTCATCAATCACACCTGTTAACATTGTGTTTCTTTTACAGGAGGTGGACGTAACGGATCCCAAGGTAACTACTTTATTTCTCCTAAAGTCAACTGTCAGTCCTTCTCCCTGTCCAGCTGATCCTGTCCTCCTGTCCTGAGGTGTTGTTTGAGGTCTCACACCTGGATTGTCAGAATACACTGAATTACTAAAACAGGACTCAAACAAATCTGTTAAAGAATTAGAATCTCTCCTCTCAGCAGAGCCGTTAACAGAACATTCAGGTAGCAGCACATTACTGTTGTTTGGTCTGTGGGACATTTCTTTTATTTGTCTGTAATGAGGAGCGAGTGTCCGTGGTGTCACGTGGCCTCTTGTTTGAATATGGGGAGACTGTTGGGCCACGGCGGAGGTATGCACTCTACTGACTCCTTTTCACACAAAGTGAACCAAGTGCTGGTTCAACCTGTGAACCTTCTAACACCGGCTCTAAACCGCCTCATTTGAAAAGTAGTTTGAGTGCATTTCTAGAGTTCCTCTGCAGAAGCAGCTCCTGATCTCTAACAGCACGTTCTATCTTTAGTTTCCAGTGAATGAAAGATTTATTGAAAGTTGAGAGTTAGGACAGCTGTGACATCAGAAACAAGAAAACTGGATCTTTGTTGGTTTTGATTTGAGTGATTTATTAACAGTAAGAAAAATGGTGAACAGCAGCGTCTTTCTCTTTGACTTCATCCTGCTCAGGCTGTAACCTCTGGACAGTAACTTCACATAGACTTTAACAAAGTTAAATCTGAATGGATCAAAATAGTTTGTGTGAGTTTAAACTTTGTCTTTGTTAACAGCTGACCCACCTGAAGTTAAAGTTCCGCTCAATGGTAAGTGTTTTATTTCCTCTGTAGATTCTGTTAAAGGTAGAAGTCTTAATTCTGAACATTTCTATAGTTACTGTGCTGATGATTAATATTGTATGTAATATGTAACAACTCTGGTTCAGATGGAGGATTTGTTCCACAGTTTAATGTGATGTTGACGGGCCTCAAACAGTCTGAAGATAAAGAACTACAAACAGATTGTGATAAACATGAGCACTCTGTAGAGAATAAATGTTAATGAGAAGAGAAAATCTTCATTACAGTTACATTTAGTGCATTTAGCACTTTTGTCCAAAGCCACTTATAATAAACACATTAGTCACAAAAAGAAATAACAACACATCACCATTAATAAAGTAACAATCTGCACTGACTGATGTTTTTCTGCTTAAACGAACAAACTGTCTTTGTCTTCATGACTGAATAAACAAACTGACCTGAGAAGGTTTTATTACCTCATTGTAATTATTAAAATTCTGAAACTACAGAATGCCCCTTGAACATTATGGGCCCTAATACTGTGTGTTTGTGTGTGTGTGTGTAGGCAACAGCAACAACAACGCTAGCCTGGCAACTATAACAGGAGATAACGTCAGTGACAAGGGTAAGTGTTCTGTGAGCTTCCAGCAGGAGGAGACAGTGAGCAGGAGCTGCAGTCACTGAGAGTTCCAGAAATGTTTTCTTTATTTGACATTTTCGTTAATTTGTAAAAAAAAAGATTTATGCTTTGATTTAGATTAACATTTATTGTGTTTATGTGGCTACTATGCACTGAATGTCAAGAATAACACTTGTGTTCATCTCTGCAGCCAATAATGGAACAAACCACAGTCCAGAGGCTGATCTCCTGCCGCAGAATGTCAACGAGCATCGGCGAGGTTCCATTTAGTGTAAGAGCTCTTCACAAAAGTCCTACAGAGAGATGGAAACTAATCGAAAAAATGTAAACACACCTGCGTCAAAAGAAGAATTCCGGTTGTGGCGGTGCAGAAGACACGCTGTGTTACCAGCTCCTGTGCAATTCTTTATATATTCAATATTCATGATATGTCCACAATGCTGTATAAGAAGAGGAAAAAAAGAAACTCTACTCCAAGTAAATATCTGCTGGACTGCTGAATCTTAATCTGAGCTGGATCTTGGAGACAGAGATGCACCTACAGCTGCCTGCAGTCCACAGAAAACTACCTGCAGTATCATCAGCTTGACCTGCTGGCTCGATCTCAGGCTGATCAACTTATTACATCCTAAATAATAACTTGAACTGCGTCACCACTTACTGAAACACTGTAAACAACTGAATAATGGGACACTTGACTTGTGCTCCAGAAGTCTGTTGTACAAACTGCACAGAGCACAGTTCCTATATTAAATAGTGTGTTTACATATGTTAACTGGTCCCATCCAGCTGTTCTACACTTCATGTTTGGTCTGTTTAATGACCCAAGGCCTCGTTTTGACTGGTTTACGTACATCGGTACATTCAAATTTAATACAAATGACTCAGGTACTCTATCCCAATCCATCAGCGATGATCCAAACAAATGCTAACATATCATCTCTTTTCCCCCTGACACGTGGCACACGTTGTCTCTTGTCCCCTTTGCTGTTCGCGTTGGCAGTCGAGCCCCTTGTGATTTCTATAAGGACACCGGACTGTAGAGGACGTCATGTTGGAGCAGGAAAAGCGCGTCATCTCTCTGTATGCTGATGATATCTTACTGAACCTAACTAATGCAGCATCATCACTTCCTGCCCTCTGCAATCTATTAGACGAATACGGCTGTGTCTCTGGCTGCAATTAATGAAAGGATCATATTGCCTCTTAATAGTGCTGCCCAACATCTACCAAGAGATAACATCTCACTGTGGTGGAAGCCTCATAATATATGTTAAACCGTCAAACCAAACCAATTAGATCGAGTTTTCCCTCTCAACTATGGCCCCCTGCTTAAAAAGGTGGAAGTGGATTTGGAAATGTGGAGATCTCTACCTATGAATGAATATCCTACCCAAATGTATTTACCTATTTTAAGCACTCCCAACACCAAGTGTTCTTTAAGAAATTGGACAGCCATGTTTCAAGATTCCTGTGGAACGGTAAAGCTCCGAGAGTCAAGCTTGAAACTCTTTGTTGTCACACTGAGCAGAGAGCTCAACCTAAACAAACTGAACAATCTCAGACAGTTGAAGTGCTGTTGAGTAATCCATTTATCCCCATATAACATGTAGGTGCCGATAGCAGTACTGTATCTGTCCTGAACATCATTAAAAAAGTTGTTGGGAAAGAGATCCCAACCAGCCCGAGGCGGACCCTGCTGAGGGAATACTCAGCTTCACCTAACAGCTGGAGGGGCAACACTGGTTCTGTCAGATTCGCCCTAATTGCAGCTGATAAATGTGAAGCCGTTCACTGTAAAAGTGAGGAGTCTCGTCGTGTTTTCAAGAGCTGTCCTTGCACTAACACTCAGGGAAAAACACGTTTAATCAGAGGAAGCTGTTTCTTTTTGATAGATGCTGCGACTTTGTTACAGTTTTACAGGACAGACCTGTTAATCGTGATTTATTTTTTTTATTTTTTTGTATTGATTTTCTTTTTGTGTGAGGATAACTTTCCTCCTAATGCAGCTGTTACAACTGTGTATGTAACTTTCCTTAATACTGTCACCACTATCGCTTTTATGCTGTGTGTGTGCGCACGCGTGTGTGTTTGTGTGTGTGTGTGTGTGTGTGTGTGTGTGTGTGTGTGTGTGTGTGTGTGTGTGTGTGTGTGTGTGTGATGATGATGAAGCAGCAGTGAGTGAGTGACAGGCAGAGATCATTTAAGTGCCATGATTTTATCCACTCAGTATTCTGTTTCATGTACATTTTTTACTTTAATTGAGCTTTTAACTTTTGGGATGTTTGTGATTCAGCTGACATGAATGTATTGATGATTATTCTCTTATTTGTCTGGTAAAGTTAAAGAATGTGAATCCATGTGCCAGTTTATGAAAGATAACCAAGTGATGTTGATATTTTTGTTCCTGTTTATTCTTTCTATGTTTTCCTGTCAGTCTATCAACGGTTCTTCTGTTTTTTTTTTGTGATTTTGTTTGAATCGTGTGAAATCAAAGAAGCACTTGTTTAATGAATAAAGTAAAATATTCAGAAATCGCTGTTGGATTGAAGTGTTTTAGAAAAGATTCACCAGCTCTGAGAGAAAGAAATCTAACTGTTGATTTTACGGCTGATTTTAGCCCCACTGGTTCTTTAAAAGAGTGAAGTGGAGTAAAAGTTGAATATTTGCCTCTAAAACTACCTGCTACTTTATATTTATACATGCATATATTTCCATGTATGCGTACACTGTAGAGCAGGGGTCGACTTATTATCGGTCCATGACTATATCTTTTTTTTATTTTATTTTTTTTTTTTAATCAAATTCTTGTTGAAATAAATTGATTAAGAAATGAGGTCCCTTGGCTCTGATGTAGCCTGCATTCTTCAACTAGTAATTAAATGATTATTTAATAAATGCAGTGGAGTAAAAGTACAATATCTGCCTCTAAGATGTTGTGAAGTGGAAATATAAAGTAGCAGAAAATGAAAATACGTCAGACTTGTACTTGAGTATATTAGTAACTTTAAATGTTACATATATATATATATATATATATATATATATATATATATATATATATAAAAATATATATATATATGTGTATATATATATATATATATATATACATGTGTATATATATATATATATGTATATGTGTCTGTATACATATTTTATTTAAAATAAATTATACATTCATGTTTTAAATATTAGAAGTATTGATAAACGTCTCATATCTATATTTTCTGACTTCATTTTTGTGTCTTTTTTTTCTCGTTTTTGACTTTTTCGTTGTCACACGCATATTACGGCATGACGTCACTAGGTGGCGTCAGATCGCTACGTTTTCGAATCCTCTCGGCGGTTTGACGGCGGAGCGTCTCCATCAGATATACTGTGTGTGTGTGTGTGTGTGTGTGTGTGTGTGTGTGTGTGTGTGTGTGTGTGTGTGTGTGTGTGTGTGTGCAGAACCACCGGGAGCCGTCTGACAGCGTCTGTCTCCGTTGTTTCCGCCGTTTTTCCCGGTGCTAACAACTCTCCGGTAAGCTAACAGCTAACAGTTCGCCTGCTAGCTTGAGTGAGAGCGTTACCATGGTGACGCTCCGCGGTGCAGGCAGCGGGCCGCCGCAGCAGCAGAGGCCGGCCAGGAGCTCCCAGTCCCCGGCGCGGGCTCCACCAGACACCCGGAGCAGGAGCACCGTCATCCGGCCGGAGAAACCTGAGCTGTCCGCTGTGAGTCAAGAGTGTTTTCTGTTTAACCGTCAGGTCGTTTAACGCTCTCATGTGTCCGCACAGCAACAGCTTCATTCATTTAACTGCTTAAAGTGACTCACATGTAGTTTATCATCACTGTGGAGAGAAAAAACAGGAATAAAGTCACCAGGAGAGGGAAAATCATCAAATCATACCAGAACCAGTGAGTGTTTAGAGGTGTGAGTGTTAATAATAATAAACAATAATCATTCTGATAATGTTCACACTAACCTGACATGTGAGTTATTAAATGCATGATTAGGATACTTTATATCTGTCAGATTAACTTATTTACCTTTTTACACATTTAAATCTTATTTTGAATGAATCTTTCGGTCACAGTTTGTTGTTTAAAAGTGCTCCATAAACACACAGACTTGTCTTGATATGTATGAAAAAAATAGGAATCACGTTACCAGAAGAGATATTAACTTGTTGTCTCACTGAGGGACACAGGTTGAGGTGGATGTTGTTGGTCTCACAGTTCGGACTTGACGATGAACTTCTTCACAACAACAAACCACAAACAGAGGCGCTGCAGTCATGGTGCGTTCACTGACCGTTCACGTTTAACTTTTAGATTAAACATTTGTACCAGTGTTCAACTTTTGATTGACATCAGAGTTGAAAGCATCTATCGACTTATTTTAGTGACGTATCTGTCACTACCATAAATATCAAACCTGGATTCATCAGTCAATAGAACTTTTCATCTACTGTTGAATACTTTCATTTGCGACGTGACTGCAATTTCAATTTATGAGCAGCCCTTGAATGCACCACGCAGAGCCGTCAGGTGCAGGATGCTGCAGCTTCCTGCACCTGACGGCTCTGCGTCTGTCGATTCGGAATCAGCTCACCGTCCAACAGTCCGACAGAACTCGACCTTAGAAATGAGAAAGGAGTGCTGTTCGAGGGGAAAATGAAGTTAATCGTGTTTTTCGTCCTTTTGTGGACAGCGGTGGCGGGAAGGAGGGGTAAGTTACAGTTTAGACTCGTTAATGTGTCAGATTGAAAACGAAAGTCAGACATGAAGTTGTGACGTCTTTAAAATTGCGTTCAATGCTTGTTTCACTAAACATGCTATAAAGCATCATGATTTTTTGTTTGTTTTGGTTTATGTAAGAATTTCAGATACAGTAGATGATGATGATGAAGGTTCTCAGTCATCCAGGTCAAGTTCTGTATCGCAGTCAGCTGGACTTGTTTCAGGTTCTTGGTGTTTTGTCCTCAGGATGGACAAGTTTCTGCCTCAGCAGACAAAAACACAGTTTAGAGGTCTGCTGAATAAAATGAGTACATTTAAAACGTCTAAATAGTGAAACAGTTTTTGCCAATTTCTGTTTTTTTTATAGCATAGTAATGGCATCAGTATTTTGAACAATATTTAAGCCACTTCATTGTGTGAATGTAATATTTTGCTCAAATAATAATTAAATTAATTATATACATTTCACCTGGGAAAACGTGTTAAAAATGTGAAATGTTCTTTGTTAGAGTGACATCTTTTTCAAGCATTTCTGAAAAAGGTATTTCTGTAAATCAAACGACAGACAATCAGTAAAAACATGATCAGTAGTTTCTCCCTCACAATCACAAGAATCACTGAATAGAAACTCTCTGATGCTGTTTGGTATTCTATATTAATGAGGCAAGAGAAACACGGTGTTCCATTGTTTTCTATAAGTCATGTACATTTACATGTGAGATGCTTCGTGCTAAAGACATTGTGGGGTGTTGATTTGATAACCAAACTGTTGTTGAGAAATGTTAACATTATACTTCTCTTTAAAAAAAAAGTCATAGCCACACAATTCACTATTTACATTCGACAGATGCTTCACAGTATTTATGTTATTAACAAACCAATTATGAAGGTTTAGAGTTCTGTTGACGTATGAAATTTGAGCACTATTACTTTGAGTACTATTTGGATTCTTAAGGAATCTTTTAATCCAGTTGAGAGAGCTTTAATCTGTCAGATCTGATGGTTCTTATTGGTCTAATAAATATCTGTCTGTGTGACTTTCAGAGACACATTCCCTCTATTACATCTACACCGCCCTCTCCAAAGATCTCGGTCTCCCGGGCATCCACAAGTTCACAGCCATGGGTTTGCTGGACAACAGGATGATTGACTACTTTGACAGTGAAAATAAAGAGAAAGTTCCTAAACAGACCTGGATGAAGGAGCGACTGGAAGCAGAATACTGGACCAAAGGCACACAGTCCCGCCAGAGCAAGCAGCAGTGGTTCGAAGTCAACATCAACATCCTGAAGGAGCGTATGAGACAGAACGGCACAAGTACGGACCGAACCACTTTTTAGCTAACCAATAATTATTCACAAGTTGCAGTGTAGCAGAGTAGAGGTGAGAATCTTCACTGGCCTCATGAGTCGATTATGATTCAGCTGTCAACAATTCAAGAGCGAAACGATACTCGATGCATCGCCGTGTGCAGCATCCTCAGTGATCTATGTCACTGTGCACGGATACTTTTTCATTGATGCAGAATCTTCCACGTCAGCATCGCGATGCATCTTACAATCAAAACACTTCCACCTTTTTTAGACAGAAGTCAAGCTCATCTAATAGGCTGAGCTCAGAAAACAAAGCAGCTCAAACAAACCTGTCCCTGGAAAGAAAAGTGCTAATTCTGCTGAAAATGAACAACATTTTCTTCTTTTAAAATAATCGTGGTTGATCATCTGTGGGTCTTCTACAGGTGTAACATTATTACAAATGTTTGTTGATAATTTCATAATTTATGTGATTATATGTCCATTAGAATAACATTTCAATTTCTTAAAAAACTGAAAAAAAATAATTTAAAATGTATAGCACATATTCCAGATGAAAGAGTAGAATGTAAAGCATCATTAAGACTAAAAGCAACACATTTTCAACAACATTTATTCTTATGTTGTGGTCAGAATGTGTCTCATTCCATGACTACTCAGTACTCGTGGGTCAAACCAGGACTTTGTTGCTTCGCAACTCTCATTTTGAAAATGTAAAATGGAAGTGTGTAGGTTTGGTTGATAGTCTGAAAGGATTCAGAGGCAGTCTGATACTAATGATTATTAAAATCATTCATGAAATCATGAAAAATCCAACATGTTGCAAGTCAAAGAGTCCATATCAGGGTATTAATGCTCTAATTTACTGCTTGAATGGATTCAGAGCATCAGAACATTCATTGATTTACCAAATTCTGTTTATTTAAGGACAAAATGTGCCTGAAACATTGTGACTCATAGTTTGTTTAAATGTTATATAAGGTTATAAATCAGTGCTAGATTGACTTAAATGGTGAAGCTGTTTGAATTGTTTGTTGTAATTACGCCTCAGTCAGCACCGTCAGCTCCATGTCAGCACCGTCAGCTCCATGTCAGCACCGTCAGCTCCATGTCAGCACCGTCTTTTTTTTGTTTTTAATGATTACTAGTGCATTGACCGTAGGAAATACGTATTCCTATAGAAATGTGGGAGGTTAAGTAGTTTTTTCATGGATGGCCAAATGAGGCTGTGTTTGTGACGTCAGAGATATTTAGGTTTGTTGTGAAATCCGATATTCCAGGGTATAATTGGCGGGATTTGACTTTTTTTGATTTTACCATTATATTTCACCTTAAAAACTATTTACCTTGTTTTGTTTGGTGTCATTATTTTCAGCACAACCTCACATATTATATTAACACAATGGCCCTAAAATCACAAAAAAACATAAAATCCGAGGACGAAAAAAGTTAGATTTTTTACTGTGAAAACCACAAATGTCAAGTGGCCCTCACTCTTATGAGGTTTAAACTGCAGCTGCCCCCACTTGATAAAAGGCAGCTTGATTCAGAAGATTGGACTGGAATTCACTCAATGACCAAGATTCAGCTTTCTTTCTTTTCTTTCTTTTTATTTGAAAAGTTGCCGAGGCCAATACCAGGTGAAAAACCTTAAACACAAACACAGATAGAAGGTCAGGAAAAATGTAACCCAAAAATCCATAATCAATCAACATAACCCAAAATCAAATACTTAATTTTTACAGTACTATAAATTAATCTTGAAAATAAGTGGAAATTACCCATATTTAGACACCTAAAATAAATTAACTACATTTTAAAGCAGTATCTGATGATGATTTTAACCTTACAAATGTTGTCAGCTTTTGACTCCCATAAATACACACATCATTTTTATCAAATTACTTTTAGCTTGAATATTCTTTTTTAAAAATACACCACATTATTAAATGTGTCTCAACCCACTTGACATTAAATATATAACATTTTAACTTGCATTTTAATCATATAACTTATTCAACACTTTACATTTTAACCTGCATTTCATCACATAATCAGTCCACAATGCAGGCAGCATAGACACATAACTGAAAGCTCACCGGCTCCTTCTTCCATTGAAACAAGCCTTAGTCCTGCAGTCTTCTTTTCCAAAATCCAAACTCTGCAACCATTCCTCTCACACTGCTCACTAGTGGTGTCAACAATAATCAATTCGGCGATGCATCGCAACGCGGGGCATGCACGATTCAGCATCGATCCGGCAACGTGCCATAATCGATTATGTCACTGTTTATTTTCTGGCCTTGAGTGGACAATAAAGTTGTGAAGTTTCAATTACTTCCGGGGGCATTTCTGGAGCAACGTTGCAATGACATGCGCAGCCTGTAGCTACATGCTAAGCAGCAGCACTAGCTAGCATAACAACAACAGTATCAGGGCCGTCCCAGTGTGAACGGATAATCCGGAGGCGCGGAGCGACGGCGTGTCGGTCTGACAGTCTGATAACTGCACAGGTCCCTCACCCAACTAAATACAGAGAAATGTCCCACAAAGCAACGTTACATGACCAAACAAAAGTAACTGTAACTGTCTTTGGCAACTTATATGAGGAAAACAAATACCGCAGCTGTACATGGAGAAGCGTCCATCCTCCCGACTCTTCCTCACATTTCTGCTCCCAAAACAGCGTCTGTCACCAGCAAAAAACTTTAACTCACCGAGTGTTTGTGATGAAAATAAATCACCGCGACCGTCAGCTCTCTCAGACCGAGACTTCAGGGAACTTTCCCCCAGAACAGCCTCCGTCCCCGCGAGTGACAGAGTCAGACAGCGTCCTGTTTACTGATGGTGATTATGTATAATTAGTTTAACGCAAAAAACTTAACAAACTTAGGTCACTTTCCAGGATGTTTGGTGGGTCAGGTTCTCAATCACTACACATTATAGCAGCATCCATATGATTATAAACTGTCTGCGGGTTTGGATTAACAAGGGGAACACCTGAGGAAACAGGAGAGTGATAATATACAGATAGCAGCCAATAAAATCTGTTGTTTAATATCTGACTGCTTGTATTGCCTCATGACTGATGAAAAATTTGCCTTGTTGTGTGCAGTAAAATTTTGATGCATCGCAATGCATCGTAGAATCGAATTGAATCGAATCGTTACCTGGTGAATCGTAATCGAATCGAAGCGTGAGGGCAGTGCCAATGCACACCCCTACTGCTCACACACTGCTCTCCAAATAGGCGCGTTCAAGTTGAACTCCTCCTGCATCAGCGAGATCTGCGGGCGACTGCAGGGGCGAGGCTACAAACGCTGCTATGAAGTCGGACACTCTTTCTTCCCGTAGATGTGACGTGACTCGGCTGAGCTTGCGTGTTTGCCTTCCTCGCCTGGGAAGAGGTGGAGGAAATTGAAATTCCATTAATGTTTGAGGAAAATCAACAACGACGGCAATCAGTTTTCTTACCTGATGCTATGGGAACTTTGCTGGCCGTTTTCTCATATTAGTCCCCTTCGGAAATTATTCAATCTGAGATGTTAAAAGTAGTAGTCAACCTAAACATGTAAGCTGAGGGAATAGAGCGGTGGAACTGCTGCCGTGTTGCATGCAGACGAACGGGGATCAAGACCCGTGTCTTTTGCAGAGGATGTATTCATCTGATTAGTTTTAGTATATATATATCTCACCACACGCAAAATAGCTCAGGATAATTCTTTGTATTGTTAATGTGACGGGAACAGAAAGGGTTAATAAGAGTGGATAGTACAGATAACACTGGACACAGCAGTTCTTCTCCATCATCACCCTCAGCTGACAGAACTGAGCAGTGTATTGACGACATCTTTCAGGGTTGTTGCGTTACATGAAGGATTTTATAGGTTTATTCATGTTGACTGTCCCACAGCTGCGGCCACACGGCTGCTACTTATCTGAAAGTATGTGATACTTGAGTAGAAAAAAAGGCACTTATGGAAATGGAAATTCATCGAAACACACGTCATATATGTCAGCGTAGATGAGAGCCAATCAGGGCAAAGTCCTGACGTCATGAAGGTGGGTCTGGGGACGCGCAGTACCTGGAGAACAACTGCGCTACTGCTCTGCAGCCGCCTCGCTCCCGCGATAACTTAAGGTCATGTGACATCGGATGCGGAGCAGAAACCATCCAGGTCATTGTGGACACATTTTAACCAGCATGCATCACGATTTAGGCAGCGCTGCGCAGCACTGCGTGATCTTGAACTCGCCTATTGTCCTGTGAGTGAGTGCCTTCAAACCTCCTGATAAGCAGATCGTCTTCACCTGGTGCCCTCAATCAGCTGCCTCCAGGCTTAGAGGCGTACCCCAACCTGATCCACTCAGGCAGAAATGGGGTTGGCCTGCAGTTTACCTCAACAACAAATATGTTTAACAAACCATTTTTATTACTTACAATGCAAATATAAATTGTTGTTTGCTAAATTTGTGCATAAGTGTTTGAAATTTACAAAGTTACATGTAACTATTTACATTTAAATGCAGGCAATGCCTCAGGATCAGGTCTCCCTCAGCTCCTTCCTGCCTGCTCCACATTCAGCTTCTCCTCATTGTTTTGACTCACAAAACAAAAACGACTCCACTACACACTAAACACACCAAACACTACAGAACACACTAACTATGCACTCCAAACACACTAAATGTCACAAATCTCTCAACTCTCAAAACTCGCTATCACCGTCACTGCTGCTGTCAGTCTTTTGTCACCGTCCCTCCCACAACTTCCCGTGTTCCTCAGCAACCAGATCACGTGGTTTGCCATATCATTTTGTGATTGGTTGGTGTGGTGCCTTTTTCCACCAATAGGAAAGTGAGTAGCACAGGTTTTTTTTGGCTTGCAAACACTTCCTGCTTGCGGACACTTTCGTGAGAGAAGCCCATCTTGACTGTTTCTTCCTGCACCAAACGCGCAGCAAACGTGACGGCAATATTAGTGAAAAAACGTGACGGACATTATTAATCATGAGACTGGTTTTACTTGGCCTATCAACATGATTTAAAAACTGGTTTATAGTTTGAAGGCTGCACCAGCACATACGTCGGAACCGAGGCTCACGGAGGCTGCGTCTTGCTGCTACGTCATCTTAAATTGGTCACGTGATTTGGACGCACCGGCGTGTCCGTCGACTCAGGAGGTGGGGCGACGGAGATATTTGAGGCACACACACACACACACAGATTTCTTGCTTTTATAGAGAGATGTGTTCCTCCAGTGCAGTTGATTTGTTAAAGTGATTCACTCTTTAAAATTCAAAATGTTGTTTTTCCGTCCAGAATCCTTACTTTGTATATCTAATGTCAATTATAAAAGTTGCATGACACAAGAGTTTCTAAAGGAGTAAAAAATTAACCAAAGTAAATATTCAACATTTGATAGAATATATGTATACTTATGGTAAAGACATAATACTTTATAACCTCTGAATATAAGTTAGCCTAAATAAAAAGGAACAATTAGCTTTTTATGGTGTCTGACGATGTTATCAAACACAAAGTATGACAGGAAAAAAGAGTATTTAATAAAATTGAAACCTGTTTCATCCAAATCCTCAAGAATCAGCGTGTTATTGTACAGTGTTTCATTAGAAAATCACAAATATTCAGATTTATCTCAGCTCACTGTCTTGTTGTTTGTCCTTTACTTCACCGCCTGGTCTTTCTTCTCTGGTTACAGATCTCCATGTTCTTCAGTGGATGGTTGGCTGTGAGGGCGAAATGCAGCCAGACGGTCCGATGGAGTTCTACCGTGGTATTTCTACGTACAGCTATGATGGAACTGACTTCCTGTCCTTCGACGACGCCCACTCCGTCTGGGTCGCCCCAATCCCAGAAGCAGTAGAGACCAAGAGGAAGTGGGATGATGTCCCGGTCCTGAAGGATTACACCAAAGGCTACCTGGAGAAGGAGTGTATACAGTGGCTGAACAGGTTCTGGAAATACGGGATGAATCAGCTCCAAACAGCCTGTATGTATTACTGAAGGCCTTTTCTGTGTTTCTAATGTCATTTATAAAAGAGATAATAATAGTATATTATAGTTATCAAATCTGAATAATGTTCCTTCAGAATAACTTCACAGAAACTCTGCAGTATCAACCAAATTAATGTAATCTGACTACAAATCTCCACTGGAGCCGGTTCCTTGTTTACATATGAACCAAGATCTTTAATGTAAACGGACAAAAAGAGCTGAAGTGATAAAAGGAAGTGTGTGTCACAGCAGTGTTTCATATTTACCAGTTTGTGTTTGTAGTCCTTGAATCTCCGGTACAAACAGAATCATATGTTTGGTCAAATATTAAGTTCTGGTTTGTGTCTCCAGCTCCACCTGAGGTGTACATGTTAACCCGAGACACCAAAGTCGAGTCAAACATCCTTTTGACGTGCCTGGCGACAGGTTTCTACCCCCAAGACATCATCATGTGGATCAAACGGGACGGCCACAAACTGTATAGAGAGGACGGACTGCAGAGCTCGGGCGTTAGACCCAATGAAGACGACACGTTCCAGAGACGAGACAGTGTGGAGATCTTAAGGCAGGACAAGTCCAAATACACCTGTGAGGTCATTCATGAAGCATCCAGTGTGTATGTGACGAGGGAGTGGGGTAAGAATCTGTTTCTTGTTTTTACTTGTTTCTCATTTTGTTTTTAGTTTTCACAGTTTTGCAGAAAGCTGCTGGTGATGTGTGTCAGATTAAATAACACTTAAAGGTTCTTCACTATATGGAAGCTTCAACTAGGGTCACGTTGAATGATAGGTTAGGTTCATTTACACTTTCAGAGATAAGAATCTGGACGTCTGGACGCTTTTTGGTGACAGAAGCTCCTCTAAACTAAATCCTACGGGTAGTTGGACAGAAAATCATTTTATGTCATACACAATCACTTTCTGTCATTAAGACAGCTTACATTGCTGATTTATAATATGTCCAATATGACGTTACTATAAACTGATACATTGAGTGCATAAAAGGAACTGCTGTCTCGGTTCTGATAGCTCTTTGTGTTTATTAGAGCCCGACCGATTTATAGGCGGGCCGATGTTAGGCATTTTCCATACTATTGGTGTCGGCTTTTATAATGGCTGATAAATGAATATTTGAAAAATTAAATAAAAACGGACGAAACACCCTCCAACCATGTTATGAGTGTTGGCAACCACCAGAGGGCGCTCTACAACAGGGCGAGTCTATGCCACCTGATTGACGGACAGGATGGCCAGTCAGATCTCTTCTTGTCGGGTCACGGGTCAGTATGCATGCGCAAACACGTAGCTACTGCCAAACACAAGCGAGCTAAGTGTCCTGGTTTGCGGCTTCAATTGATATCGACAAAAGCAGGAATACAAAAAAAATGTGCACTTGTCTGATCTTTTAAACAACCATCGCTATTCGGAAGAAGGAGAATGTTGAGAGTCACGTTCGAACTGTTCATAAAAAGTATGACACTGACTTCCCTCGAAAAAGTGAGCTGAGGCCGACACCGAAGCATCGTTACGGGTGAGTCACTCTATCACGCGAGAGGGCGCTGGCGTGAATATTGCCGTTTCTCAATCCGTAGCAAAAGTGTTTTTTTCTGTTGGAAAATGAAAGCCAAGTTGTCCTGACAAGCTCTGGGGCTGTGCTACTAACTTAAACTAAAGGCTGAGCAGCTGAACAACTGGCTCCGCGGACTCACCTTTCTCCGCTGATTAGCTGTTAGCCTCGCAACGCTAACAGCTGTTAGCCTCGTCGATGAGCTGTTAGCCTAGCAACGCTAACTTTGAAACTGACGTAACGTACTCAATGCTCTGTGGGCTGTCCATCATTGCTCCGTTGGTCCTCCCTCCACCAGAACCTCGGGGATGTTCACCGCCTGGCTCCTTTGTCGCTCTCCTCTGCGAAGTGGTCTCTCCCGGCTCGTGGTGATGTTGGATGATCCTCCAGACACAAGTGTGTTTATACGGACGGTGCTGTTCCCTCCGTGCGGACTGACAGGCGCTCCATTTATTCTTTGTTTTGTTTGTTCCACTTTGTTAAGTGCTAAGATGATAAAAGAGGCCTTCGTTGAGGCAGCTGACTCCTTGTTTCAGGATTTTAAAAACAAACTACAAATATTCATCAATCAAAGCTCTTAAGCTATCAAGAAGTACAGTTACACAGCGCTGTGAAGTAATGACCGAGGATTTCACACAGCAGCTTTGGAGCGACACTGCAGATTTAAAATATATATATATATATTAGGGGTGTCACGATTTCGATTTTAAATCGAAATCGATCGAAATTAAGTCACAATCTCGAACTTCGAATCACGTCCGGTCGGCTTGCCTAGCGGAAAAAAACACACCCGCGTTGAAGTGCTGCGATTCAACCTCCTCTAACTTAGCTACTAGCTAAGCCAGTAGCTATTAGCAACAGCCAGCCAAACGATAGCATGGTGTTACACCATTCCTGTTCAGCTCCGGACCGTGGTCGGGAAGCACAGGGGAGATGATTTCCTCCAGGGCCGAAGTTTGTGTTTACCTTCGGGGTGAACCCCTTTCAAGTGTTAAGCTGGTTGGGAAATAATACCAGGGAGCTTTGCTGTATCTGGAGGAGCCGTCGTCTTTATTCACAGCCAAACTGCAGACTATACTGCACACTTTATTGCTGTCGCTACTCCTGCTACTCCTTTCGCTTCTCCTTCCTCTCTCATTCAGTCAGGCATGCACGCACGCTCCCTCACTCTCGCTCGCCCACTCACACCTTACGCACCTGACGCACACACACCTGATGCACCGCCCTATTCCTGAAAGGGGCGACGCCACTCTTACAACAATGGCAGCTGCAGATGCAGGAGACCCACCGACAGAACTTGAACCCCCTCTTCTTTCACTGAAGTCGCCGGTGTGGAAGTATTTTGGGTTTCCAGTGAGTTATGTTGACAACATTTGCATTGTCGTCAAAAAACCACAGCTTGCAAGCTCTGCAGAAACTAGATGGCAGGTTATTTTGTTTAAGTTTTCAATTGACTTAAGATATAAGTTATTGTCACATTATGTTGTTAATAAATGTTTTAAACTTGACAATGTGGTGTAGTACAATGTGAACAAAGGTCAGAAATTATATTGCATAACAGTCTAGTCTAAAAATGACACAGCAACATGTGCTTTAAAAAAAAAATGTAAAAATCGAGACTCGAATCGAATCGTGACCTTAGAATCGGAAATTTAATCGAATCGAGGATTTGGAGAATCGTGACACCCCATATATATATATATATATATATATATATATATATATATATATATATATATATATATATATATATATTAGGGCTGTCAAAAGATCAATTTTTTAAATCTCGATTAATCGCATTTTGTCCATAGTTAACTCGTGATTAATCGCAAATTAATCGCAATTTTTTTGGCACATTTTTTTCTGTTCTAAATGTACCTTAATGTATTTTTTTTCATGTTCTTAATACTTTTAACAACATAAGAAAGGTCAAATATGCTTGCATTATGAAAATGTTTATTCAACACTTCAAATCATGCAGGAAAATAAATCCAGGGTTGTCTGCTTTTGGCGAGGGGGGGCGACGGGCTCTCTGTATCTGCCGTGTGTTTGGCTTGCAAGTGGTGTCCACTGACACTGCACGTTTTTCTTCTTCGCCTTTTTCACACAGTGTGCTGCTTTCTGTCAGTCAGTATCACACTGATGATCGCCATGGCTCCGGTGCAGCAAAACAATAAAAAGTACGACTTGAAATTCAAACTTTCTGTCGTGATATATTTAGAGGAAAACTCGGGAGAAGCAGCCGCTAGACGTTACTCTGCCTGCTGGAGGGAGGAAGAAGGCTAGCGAGGAGCCTGAGATAAACATGCGGGGATGAGTTATCAGCAAACGGGCACGCCACGAGAGAGTGTCCCGCAAAATGATCAGGGCGATGGCGAAACAAATGTCCGCCACCGTGAGTGACAGCAGAGATGAGGAGTTTGCAGCGAGTGCTGCTTTTCAGTCCGCCGTGTTTTTAACGAACCGCCAACCCTGCTTCTTCTTCTTCTGATTCCCTTTCTTCTTCTTCTGCCACCCTCTGTATCAAGACTACGGGTGCCGCCGACGGCCGTAAATCATACAATGCGCGTTTTTTTTTTTTTTTAATACACTGAGCGTTAATCGCGCGTTAAAAAAATTAACGGCGTTAAGAGGACGTTGCGTTAACGCGTTATTAACGCGTTAACTTTGACAGCACTAATATATATATATATATATATTGGCCGATATATCGGAATATCTGATTTTTAAATCACCAAATATTTCGGGCTCTAGTGTTTATACAACATTTTATCTCGAGACCAGATGAGCAGAAAACAGGACGGTTTAGCTCCACTTCCAAAGTTACTATGTGCTGTTTACAAGGCTCATTATTAGAGTGTAAATCAGCTTGATGTGTGTGAATTATTAACAATAAATTGTGGTTTTCCAAGTGGACAGACTGTTAAACTAAATTCCATTTTAAAAGCAGGTGTTTTATGGTAGGGCCTTATTTTTGTGTTGTTTTGAGTTGTAGTTAAACCGCCACAGAGACTCGTTTCTGATTCACCATGATCTGCAGGCACAACCTGCACAGGTTATTTACTCATTAACATATTGATTAAGGCGCGCAGGTGGTGGAGTGGTTAGAGCGCATGCCATAAATGCAGCCGATTCCGGCTGGAGGTCCTTTGCTGCATATCGCATTCCCCTCTCTTTCCCATGTTTCCTCACTGTCTCCTGCTAATAAAGGTGTCTATGCCACAAAAAATCTTTAAAAAAAAAACCAAAAAAAAAACCCCATATTGATTAAGTCATTATCTCTTCTTTCACTCTCCTTTGCTCTTTGGGGAAGTAAAGAAAATCTTGATTTGAGCCTGGGCTACTTTCAGCACATGAAGGTAGCCCAGTGTTGCCAACTTGGCGACTTTCTCACTAGATTTAGCGAATTTTCAGACCCTCTTAGCGACTTTATTTCTAAAATAGCGACTAGCGACAAATCTAGCGACTTATTCAGATCATCAGGGGAAAGGCGAGAAATATATTATATTGTAATTCACATGCAGCTCAGAGTCATCGCAGTCCACAGCTCCTCTGCAGCAGCGCCGGGGGCTCTCGCCTCTCACATGGCTGCGCAGGCGGCAGGCCGGGGTGTCGGGGGCGGCTGGGGCAGCAGGAGCGGACGCCGCGGCCGCTCGCTCTGTGGATTTGAGACTGGATAGCTGCTGTTTACTCTGTTTTGATCTGTTAATTCTCTGAATTCTTAGTCTTTCGTGGTTCCACTGGTACTTTACCGGTGATAAGATGCTGAGTCTAGATCCTCTCTCTCACTCTTTCTCTCCAGATTAGGATGTTCCTCTATCTTGTAAAAATGTACATAGTTTGTTTGATCTTCTCCTTCCCTTTACTGTTTTTACTTTGTATTTATATTTGTCCCTGTAGTGAGTTTGTGATTATTTGGTTAAGATTTCTCTATCAACCTTTTGTATATATGGCTTAAAATAATCTCCCCCTCACTGCAACAGACACACACAACAAGGAAGCTCCTAGACTAACATTAGTTAGGAAAAGAACAGTGTGATTAAGGTGTTAGTGTAGTGAACATAGGCTAGTAGCTAAACCAGTGAGTAACCGGCTAGTAACTATGAATCACTGCACACAGGAAAAACGGCAGCATGAAGCTACAAATGTAGAGCAGCTGATGATGAAACAGGAACAGAGTTGCAGGTGAGGTGTTGACGATGTCAATTAGCAATTTTGTTTGGAATAAAGATGGCATGAGCATTGCAGTTCTTTGTTTTAGGTTGCCGTATCAAAATGTTATTCTTCAAATGTTACCCAAACGTTCTTTCTTATAAGTTTTATATGTGTAATGGATATAAAGATGACATTTTACTCATTGATGCATTATTTTGAAATGCATTCAGGAAACTCAGAATTACATTACAGATGTAGTGCAGGTTGAGAATGTCTGGATTCTGTTTGACCTTATATTAGCATTTTTTATCATGAGTTGTTTTTTTCTCTCTTTTTGAATGACAAGTTGGTTCCATAAAGCCTAAACCTTGGCGGCTATTCCCTTAATATACACACGCTTTTTCTAACGACGTTAAGTTAAATGAGTGTAATGCATATAAAGATTACATATTATTCATTGATGCATTATTTTGAAATAATAATAATGGAGGGGAGGGGTGCTAGTGTCCCTACCAAAGCTTAAACCAAACTTTCACCCATGTCACAGTTTCCTCTCAGACACTTTAGCATCCTCTTTGTCTGATCGTTGTTCACAAGTTTAGAAGTTTCTCACCAGCACAAAGAACTCAATTCATGTTATTTTATGTCATCACATTTCAGATTTACTCCTCAGCATCTACATTTTCATTCCAAACATCAATTTGAAATTTGATCTAATGAATATTGAACTAACACAGAGATCTTTTTCTGTGTTTTAGAAAACTCAGATTCTGGCTCAGTAGGACCCAACATTGGTACGGCAGTCGGAGGGCTCCTGGTCCTGGTCCTGGTCCTGGTCCTGGTAATTGCTGTGGTGCTGGTGGTCTTAAAAAAGAAAGGCATCATTGGTGAGTGAAATATATTTTCATTGTCTTCCCTCGACAGCAAACAGAGCAGTGCAGTGGAAGTGAAAGTTCTCTGATTAATGAACGGCTGTGTGTCCCTTTAAAAATCAGTTTTTATTGAGAATTCAGCTTCATAGAAACATTTAATCAACATGTCGACGTCAAAATCATTAATATGTAATAATAAACATCCCAGATGAGCGATTCTGTACTACAGTGTTCAATGTGGTGCATTTACACCAATTACAGATCACCTGATGATTCAGTGTGGTGGTTGTTTATCAGGTGTGTTATTATCTTATGATGGACTTGATGAGGAGTTCAGAGGTCACACTGCAGAACAGTCCTGTTAATTATTAAGAGACGGACGTGATTCTGTTCACTGAAGTCAAAGATCCCTGAGATCAAAACTCTAAATCACTTCATCCGTCATCAATCACACCTGTTAACACTGTGTTTCTTTTACAGGAGGTGGACGTAACGGATCCCAAGGTAACTACTTTATTTCTCCTAAAGTCAACTGTCAGTCCTTCTCCCTGTCCAGCTGATCCTGTCCTCCTGTCCTGAGGTGTTGTTTGAGTTCTCACACCTGGATTGTCAGAATACATGAATTACTAAAACAGGACTCGAACAAATCTGTTAAAGAATTAGAATCTCTCCTCTCAGCCGAGCCGTTAACAGAACATTCAGGTAGCAGCAGGTTAGTCAGTGGATTTTTTTAGTGACGCTCATATCAGCAGCAGCAGGTTGAATCAGCTGCCACTGATTAACTGAGTGAGTCACATGATGACAAAACAGAAGGAGACTTGGGATGCTGTTTTCCAGCAGGAAGTTCACTGAAGACTCGGTTGGGACGGCTGACCTTATTAAATGTGGGATTTTATTTTCTATGCAAGTCTAAAAGACATGCGAATTAAAGTTTTTATCTCTGAATCCCGTCACGTAAACAGAAGGAGC